>JAOXOE010000787.1:6006893-6021042 GCA_028565055.1 Phoeniculus purpureus | reverse complement strand
CCCTTCCCTCTGGTTCTGTCACTAATGACCTGTGAGAAGAGACCAGCACCAACATCTCTACAATGTCCTTTCAGATACTTGTAGAGAGCAATGAGGTCTCCCCTCAGCCTCCTCTTCCTCAAACTAAACAGTCTCAACTCTTCCAGTCTCTCCTCGTAAGATTTATTCTCCAGGCCCTTCACCAGCTCCGTTGCCCTCCTCTGTGCTTGCTACAGCACCTCAATGTCTCCCTTGTACTGAGGTGCCCAAAACTGGAGCCAGTACTCAAGGTGTGGCCTCACCAGTGCTGAGTACAGGGGGACAATCACCTCCCTACTCCTGCTGGACACACAGCTTCTAATGCAGGCCAGGATGCCATCTGTCTTCTTGGCCACCTGGGCACACTGCTGGCTCATATTCAGTCCTCTGTCAATTATAACCCCCAGGTCCCTTTCTGCCAGACTGCTTCCCAGCCGCCCTGCCACAGCCTGTAGCATTGATGATTTGACCTTTTTTGTATCTCAGATAACATCTTTTCAAATAAAATAATGAACTAAACGGTTATTTGTATAATTGTTTTACAGTGCCTCAGATCCACAAAGACTTGTGGCAAATGTTTGTGACCCTCAAAAGATCCTAAACCTGCTGACTGGTCAGCAAATAGGTCCATGTTTCTTACCAAGTTGTGTGCATTCCGTCAGAAAGTTTAAGCCATATTTAGAACCATGCTGCAAAGTAGCCTGGAATATACTGCAAATACTAAATGTTGTCACTTGGATGAGTTTCAAATGAGTTCTCTCTCATGGTACAATTACTTCTGGAAGCTGCATCATCGTGTCTGAAATGCCTCGCTACTACTTAGTGAAACCACCTTCCTGTTAACGACAGTACCTTGGACCAATTTACTCCTCCCACGTTGGCAGGAAGCTATTTGAAAAGTTAAGCTACAATTAAGCATCACTTGGGATCCGTTCTGATCCTTTCTAACTAAATTTTACCACTCTTATCCTTTCCAGTACATTTTACAAGGTTTGACAGGAGAATATGGAGGGATTTGGATTCAGAGACAGCAAAGGCACAAATGAACACAGCGCAAGCAGAGAAGTTTGCTGGTTCCATAAATGGTGCAAATTGATGGTGATGGTCTCATTTCCTTTATATTGACTACAAGGAGGATGGTCTCTTTTGAGATTCGTTCCCCAAAGAAGCACAAAGGTAGAAGAAACATCCTTTTGGTGTTTAATAGGTTCTAGCCTTCAATGTTGGAGCAATACACAGCACTCAGCATCCACAGACTCCCAACAGCTACAGCAAGAAACAAAGGCAGGAGTCTAAGAAAGCTCCTTCATGTACTGCTGAGCCATTAAATACTGGGGCTTTGTATTAGAGTTTAATTTATTTACAGACCTGACTCTCCCTAAGTTATTCCTTCTCCTATTTCACTTCTGTCCATCCTAATTCCTGCCCTGTGCTCCCACTTTGAGCAAACAGGCTGGATCCAATGGGCATATTTTTTGAATATTTGTGTGCCAATTTATTATTTTATTTTATTACTGACTGGGAGTAATATTCGGGATTGAATCCAAGTTGCCTTTGTTTATTAAATACTCTGAACTGCAGGAAACAGCTCCTCAGCTGATGAAAGCTCAGAGTGCTTCTTGTGTTCTGGAGATGATGGCTAACTTCCTGAGGAGCCAGCTTCCCTACTGGGCTGCTTTCTACACTGAAAACTGATATTACAGTGATTTTCTAATTAGCATTCTTGAGTTTTTAAAGCTATTAGTACAGCTTTCTTTTTTCTATTTGTATGAGCAGCAGCTCATATTGTTTCTTGGTTCAAGTATGTGCTGAACAAAATCCTCACACTTCTGAAGGGAAATACAGAATCACTGAATCATTAAGGTTGGAAAAGACCTCTAAGATCATCCAGTCCAACCTTCAACCCAGCACCTCCATGACCACTAGCCCATGTTCCACATTGTCACATCCAATCACCTTTTGAACCCCTCCAAGGATGGGGATTCCACCACCGCTCTGGGAAGCCTGTTCCACTGTTTAACTGCTCTTTCACTAAAGACATATTTCCTAATTTCCAACCTAAACTTCCCTTGGGGCAACCTGTGGCCATCTCCTCTGGTCCTGTCAGCAGTTATCTGGGAGAAGAGGCAAACACTGGCCTCCCTACAGCCTCCTTTTAGAGAGCTCTAAAGGGCAAATCGGTCTCTTCTCAGCCTCCTCTTGTTCAGGCGGAACCTTCCCAACTCCGTCAGCCTCTCCCCATCAGACCTGTTCTCCGATCCCTTCACCAGCTTTGCTGCCCTTCTCTGTAGTTGTTCCAACAGTCCATCCCTTCGTCTACGTTATACACCTATAAAACTTGCAAAATTCCCAAATTGGTTGTTTACCTGTTACTTCCAGTTTGTCACCAGTGACTTCAGCTTTCAGATAAATCCTTCCTCTTTTCTCGGTGTGATCCATGCCGCAGAGGCTCGGGACATTTATTACACACTGCTTATGGACATTCATGTCGCAGGCTGTGGAAAGGGTTCAGACAGCTATGAGGGATTAATAACATGATCGTGCTGCAAACATGGAGCAAAGAGGAAAGTAAAATTACAGTGAACTGTTGGCGGGTCTTCTGGATGACGGCTGCACGGTTTTCAAGTGAACAATAAGGCTGGCTTCTACCTCACAATAAATTCTGTATACAGTGAATAAACCCGAATAAAACAACCTACTTCAGAAGCCTCAAGATGTGATTAATGAAGTGCAAGGAGGGGAAAAAAGTTAATAAAGACTTGTTGGGAACAGGAGTAAGATAACAGAGTGTTAGTGACAGTTTTAGCAATGAAGGTAGTTAGGTTTAAATGATGAAATGTTATTAAATAATTATATATACACAAACCAAATATTACAGATATTATTTAAAATATTCAATAACTTAAGTTTTATTATTATTAGATTTTTCTAGCAGGAGCCTTTCAAGGCAAATGAAACACAAGGAAAATATTAGATGTTGGCTACCAACTGAGCTGAGATTTCAATCTTTATTGGTGCATTCACCTGACCAGTGCTAAAAGAGGCTTCTCGAATGTGCCATGGTCAAGGCTCCTCAGCCACATCAATTTCTCACCATGTTCTCGGCAACAGAGGTGATTTTCATTAGTGTATTAGTGGAGTACTGAAATACCCACTTGAAATACACCAGCACTATAAATAGCTGACATTTGAAATGGCATTTTCCACATAAAAGAAGTAAGAAGCTGTTACCCAGTGTCTGCACTTACTTCCTAAACCACCCTTGCAGTGGTTTAGAAACACAGAAGATCTGCACTTACTGTCACATTTCATCCCTTGGTGCAGAAGCCCATAGAGCAGTGACCCACAATGGTCACAAAAAGTTGGGCTCCCATACGTGTGGATCTTAAATTTGTGCTTGCTTCTGGGATCCTGAAAGAGACAAAAAATCAAAACCAGAAAGAGATTATCAAACCAGAAAGAATAACATTGACACTCCTTTAATCTATTAATCCAGATACCAAAAGACCCCACGAACTTCCCCACTCTGAATTAAAATATATTCCAGGATCTGGCTTTTTCACAACCACACAGTAGTGGAAGTTCCTCATCTTTTGCTTTCGTATTATGGTATGAGAGGAGGGAAGAAAAGGTTAAGGGGCTTGTCTGAAGTACAGTCAAATTACTCTAAAAATCAGGATCTTCCAAATGGGATGAACCTGAAATGTGTCAAATTTATAATCTCTATTATTGTAAATGGAAGTGAACACATTTTAAGTTAATAATAAATTCTTCACGTACACACCAGCCTGTTCCAAACATCTGCACATGTGGGATGCGACAGGACCATCGCTACTCTGAGATCCTCTAAGACCGCTTCCACCCCAAATGTATTTTAATCAAAACCATGACTGCACAATCTCTACCAGAAGTTGGGCAGCTGTAACTCCTCTTCATTAAAAAAAGACACAGAGGTTTGAGATCAGTTTTTGATGACATTCTTTACAGAAAGACCAAGGAAATGATGGAATATCAGATCCTTCATCACTAAAGCATCCTTAACAAAAACACAACTGCAAAATGAGACCATTAAAACGGTTTTCTGCCTGCATTTTAGTATAATATATCGTTTTAGTATAATATTCTGTTGTCTTTAGAAAAGCATTTTTCTACTTGCATCAGCCAATAAAAGCATCCCAAAAATTCAAGAAGCAGAGCACAGCACCTTATGCAAAATGGAAAACCTGGTAACTCTTCCATCAAAAACCAAAGATTCCTCTAGAACTCAAGAAGTTTTTCTAACAGTAATCATCACACAAGTAGGAGAAGGCAAAATTGTACCCTCAAAATGAAGTATTTCACTATACTGTGATTTGTGAAGGGTTTGGTTTCATTTTGGTAAACAGAATCATAGAATGGCCAGGGATGGAAGAAACCTTAATGACCATCTAGTTCCAATGTCCCTGCAGAGGCAGGGACACCTTCACTAGATCAGGTTACTCAGGGCCCCAGCCAACCTGGCCTTGAACACTGCCAGGGACGGGGCAGCCACAACTTCCTGGGGCAACCTGTGCCAGCATCTCCCCAGCCTCACAGGAAAGAATTTCTTCCTTATGTCCAACCTCAATCTCTCCTCTTCAAGGCTGAAACCCTTTCCTCTCGTCCTTTCACTACCATCCATGGAGAAAGCCCTCCCCCAGCCTTCTTGTAGCCCCCTTCAGAGATTGGAAAGCTGCTGGAAAGTCACTTGGGAGCCTCCTCTTCTCCAGGCTCAACAACCCCAAATTGCTCAGCGTGTTCTCAGAGGGGAGGTGCTCCAGCCCTCTGATTACTGTAGTTGCTCTCCTCTGGACATGTTCCAGGAGCTCTGGGTCATTCTTATGTTGGGGACTCCAGAATTTTATCCAGTTCTCCAGGTAGGGGTCTCACAAGTGCAGAGTAGAGGGGAAAAAGCACATCCCTTGACTGACTATCACTGCTTCTTTTGATGCAGCCCAGGACACGGTTGGCTTTCTGGGCTGCAAGCGCACACTGATGGCTGCTGTTAAACTTCAGGTTCACCCCTGCTAATTCCTTCTCCTCTTTGTGTTAATTTGTTTTGGTACTGATGTTTTCTGATTAAGCTATAAACACAAGTTTCCCCTGCACAGACAGAAGTTACATAGTACCCAGGATGAGGAGTAAAGACTTTGCATTCAGAATTCAAACGGAGACTACTCCGATAGTCCTGTTTGCTGTACAGCCTGAGATAGGAAATGCAAACTGCTAACAACCATATTTGTTTTGCAAACACAGTTAACCCAAATGGAATGACATGCAACGCTCCAGAGAACATCTGTTTCATTATTTATGAAGGATACAGCCAATGGGTCGAGCGGTGCAGGGTCATGGGAACATTGCTTTAGTAAAGGGTTATCTGATGGATCCACTGTATGTGCCTTCCAAACAATTTAAAACACATTTGCAAAGCTAATTCTTCCCTGAATTGCTTTGTTTAGAAGACATAAGGGGACTTATTGCCTTATAAACATATACACTTAAACATGACTTTCGTAAGCACATCTGTTGCTGAGAAGGACAGAACCCCACAGCTTTTAAGGCTGACACTGAATAAACAAATTTTGAAAGTTGTGTTTAACCTTTGACAGAAGTGGTATTTATGAGTATAGAGTAATGACAGAGAGGGGAAAGAGCTATGGGAAATTATTATGTCTACTAAGTACACTGAACCTGTGCATTACACTGCAGCGATATAACAAACACTGCCAAATAATCCCATTCCAATCAACGGGACCTACGTGGTAATTAAGTTAAGCAGGGGGTTGTGTGGCTTAACAATGTTGTGACACGTAAGGACAACTCTACTGCACTCACTGCAAAGCAGCTCTATGTGAGCAAAGGCTCGTGCGCTCCTGCAAGTAACATACAACACCAGGATTCTTAAAAAACATAACAGGAGACATAAAAATAGTCACATAAATAAACAAATCAAGTTAGAGCAAACTTTGAAATGGGTCCTGCTTGACTTGACATACAGAATTCAAATAATCATTTGCTTTCTATAATAAAAGGGTTCTTGTCCTTGTGTGAAAATGCTACTGTGTGAAATTCACAATTCAGTATGATTTTTTTTTTGTTTCAAGAACAGCAAGTATATTCTGTTATCAACTAATATTCCTTATGCAGGCATAAAGTCCAAGCTCCAGGCCAAACAAGAAGAAAAAGGACAAAGGAAACCACTACCAGAACTACTGAACTGGAAACTCTGCATGTAGGAATTCACTCCTCTAAAACCCCTTTAGCAGAACTAAATAGCAGAACCTAAAATATATTTAAAAGCTAACACGTACAAAAGGTCCCTCTTCATCAGGATTTAACCTTATTTGCTGTCTCAGTCCTATTTTTGATAAGGTGAAGTAACTACTTTTGGTATTTTACAAGTAAATCTGAGAGCGCAGGAGATGTCGATACACCCATCCTATAGGATACAACTCGCCTGTGTTAACACGGGCTTCCCATGCACTCAGAACTACCCTTGAATCTATAGTTTACGCTTCAATTATAAGCAGCTACATCAGCAATAATTATCACATTGCCAGTACTAATTACTTATATTATTAACAGCAATTACCTTATTCGTTGTTTAACGTATTTAAATACGCATTAAGGGACTGACAGGCATTACCGAGGAAATCACATCCTCCTTGGTGTTTTTCAGCTAGAGGTAAACTAGTGGGGTAGAGGTAAGCTCCTGCAAATTTTCTTCAAATATCCCCTTTTAATCAATGTAAACTTTCGATACTTCCTGAAGCATAGCTGGCAGTCATATTTCATAGTAAACACAGGGAGCCAAGCCAGGATATGACAGATGAACTGCCAAATAATGGCTGCTATTTGCAAGAGAACTGAACTTTGCACTAAACTTGGCATAGATTAATTGTGAAACTCTACAGGGAAAACCCACTTCTGTTTCCAAAATCCATCAAAATTATGAAGGGGGAAAGAGGCAATGGGAAAGCACTCGTTAGGCAGTTTTGAACGATACGCTCGATTAAAAGTCATGTTGTTTTCATGCTAAAAAGTTAATTCTCTGCTATTATTAAGACAACCCCCCAGTTTTATAAGTACAAGTGAATGCAGAGTAGTATAATTAAATGGGAAAGGCAACTCTGGGCAATCAATATCACAGACATTTACGTATTTGTCTTGAAAAACGTTTAAATGAGCTACATGCTGCTGCTCTGCAGTATGAGTTTCAGAACTAGCTGTGGTGGGGAGGTGTATAGGGTGCAGCAGCCCTGTAAAGATGAATGGTAACTGGGCATCTCCACCCCACACTGCTGGGAAAAAAATCCATTAGTCTCAGAGCTGAGATAGGAGACACCACAAAGAGACAGGCAGTCACAGAATCCCACTGAGCAGATCTGTGCTGCGTGACCTGTCCTAGATTCTATGGTCCTGCTTGAGTAGAGGGGGTTGGACTCAATGACCTTCTGAGGTCCCTTCCAATCCCTAATGGTCTCTGTGTGGATGTGCTGTACTCTGACTTGCACTATGTAGACCTTTTGAAAAAAAACACACCAACCCAAAATGTACAAAAACACCTTAAAAAATCAATAAAGG
Source organism: Phoeniculus purpureus (assembly GCA_028565055.1). Lineage (NCBI taxonomy): Eukaryota > Metazoa > Chordata > Aves > Bucerotiformes > Phoeniculidae > Phoeniculus > Phoeniculus purpureus. The sequence continues at coordinate 6,013,422 of JAOXOE010000787.1, read as the reverse complement.
TATTTGCAGAGGTGAATTGTCCAGGCAGCCAGCTCTGGCTCTGTTTAAAGGGGTTGGAGTTTGCTCCGAAGCCCATCCAGGAACTGGGCAGGGATCCGGCCACACTCCAGCAGAGGGAAGCAGAAGAACGCAAGCATCTCACCAAACCCACACTTTTTCAATCCACCTGCTGCCATGGAACTACATTTTGCCCCCCTGCAGCAGAATTGCCACCATCCCTGTTTTTCCCTTTGTTTAGCACAAATTAATCCATTTTCTTTATTGAGCAGCAATGGCGAGCACCCCTCTGCGAGAAATCATTCCGTAATTTTCCTGGATCAAAGCCGGGGCTGTGCAATAATTGAAAGCGCATGGTTAACCAGCAGCACATGTCAAACTGCGCTTTAACACATTACCAAACAGCTCATGAGCATTGTATTTCTGAATTCTTTCCAAAAGCTCCCTTCTGATTAGAATTTTATTCCCCTTGATAGCAACACTGAACTGACAATAATTTCGCAGGCATTAAACCATCACAGTGCTTTTAAGTCTAAAATATACACAAACCCCCATTTTGTGTGAGGATGTATCAGCAGAGACTTTATACACAAAGCAGCATCATATTATCACTTGTTCAAGTCCTTTCATAGTGTGTGACTTGATGTTTAGCCTGGAGAAGAAGGGGGACTTTATCAGTCTCTACAACTCCCTGGAGGGAGGTTGTAGACAGGTTGAGGTCTGGCTCTTCTCCCAGGCAACTACGGACAGGATGAGAGGGCAGGGTCTGAAGCTGCCAGGGGAGGGTTAGGTTGGATGTTGGGAAGCCCTTCCTTACAAGGGTGATCCAACACTGGAATAGACTGCCTGAGGCAGTGGTGGAGTCCCCATCCCTGGAGTGTTGAAGGACAGACCGGCTGTGGCACTTAGTGTCCTGGTCTAGCTGATTGTGGTGATGTTAGGTTTTGGGCTGGGCTGGATGATCTTAGAGGTCTTTTCCAGCCTTAACAGTTTTGTGATTCTGTGGTATTGACAACTGGTGTCACCAAAGCCATGATTCTAAGACCAAACCCTCCCAAACTAAACCCATGTTGTCTTTAATTCATTGCCTAGAGTGATCTCTAGAGGTCCTTCCCAATCCCTAACATTCTGTGATTGATTCTATGGTCTGCGAGGTGACACAGCTAGAACTAGTTAGATTTTTTGAAGGAATTTTAGTGAACACCACACACATCCGTCAGCGTCAGAGCCCGTGCTGGTTGTCAACGAGGAGGGGAGAGGACTGTTTTCAGTCATTAATACCAACACACATTAACAAGATGTCAGGCGGGACAGAAGATTAATTTTCCCTTTACACTGCCTATGGTTAGTAAAAGGGTTTTTTCATCCTCTCAGCTGCTGTTTTTGTGATTGTTGAGAAGCAGAAAATGCAAAAATGTGAGTGTAAAAATATTTGGGGGGGGAACAGAAAGTTCTATTTTCCATGACAAAAATAACTGAAAGCTGTCGCGCAGCAGATGACCCGTAAGGTCCTAAGGATGTCTCAGAGTCTACAACAGCAAAGGGCAATTTAGTGTAAATAAACGTGAATGTACCCAGTTTTTTCCATTTCCTACCTCCATGACAGAACCATGGAATTGTTTTTCATCACTAACCAAACCTTTATGAAATATATGTATCTTCTAGTTTAAAAGTTGTAAAGGAATTGTAAGCTTAAAACATCCCAAATTACTGCACTTAGACAAAAGACAAAGAACATAATTGCTGAAGCTCAGTGGCAGAAATCATGGTGCTGTTTGAATTTCTACTGAAAACAGATGGGAGAAAATACCTTCAATATATGCAAAACTACATACAAATCATCGTCAGAGATAAGGGATCACTGTTTCGGTCCCAGAAGACTGGCAAGTCTGTTTTCCTTACATTAATGCAAGACCTTTAAACATTTCTCACTGTGATGGAAACATTGAATCCTACATCTTAGTCCCCCTCCAAATGTCTTTGAAGTATGGATCGCACAGAACGCGGCTCTAACCGATCAATAAAATCACTGCAATTTGTACCCATATATTTCACTTAAAACAGCTTTAATATCCCCAAGCGAACATCGAGTTAATAAAACATATTTAAGAAGAACCTAGCGTGTTTTCCTCTGCATGGAGCCAAATCCCACATCCATCCCACGCTGTCCTCAGGCAAACTTCCGATTAATTTATGAAAGTCTTCAGACTCCAGATTTTCTAAACACCTTTCGAACAGCAACTATGATATCTATCTTCAGATACCACCTCTGTCTGAGCCACTTTCTTCTGTTCGCTGTTTCTTTTCCTATTAAGACATCGAAAATATCAGTTGGAGATTTGCTTCGCATCTCCATTTGAGAAAGAAGCTTCAACCCCAAGTTGCTGCGAGAGCCAAGAAGCCAGATGCTTCCAAAGGAAATAACTTCCGGGGCTTAAATATGGCTTCAGCAAAGAGAGCCCCAAAGCAAGAGGCAGCAAAATGTCATTGTTTAACCGGTCACCTCCCTGACCACACGAGGCTGTGCAGAAGGGAGAGGGAAAGCAGAGAGAAACTGAGACTCTTGGAAGCGGTTAAGATCCTATCGCTTTTTATAACTAAATGTCCAACTGCTCAAAGTTTGTTTGGCATTTCCCTTCTCAGTGCTCCAATGCAGATAAGCTTTGTGGCCCTCAGCAAGGGGCAATAAATGATAAGAGAATCAAAAATATCACACAAGACAAGGGCTGACCTCCAGAGACCACTGAGTCCAGCCCCTGGCTCAAAGCAGGGCCAACTACACATCAGTTGGGTTTCACAGGGGTTCATGGGGCTACTTCTCTCCAGCTGCAAGACATGACAGAGCTCCAATTCTACCTGTCAAGCACCCCAAATCATCTTCCACGCAGAGCTTCTTGCAACGGAGGAGAGAGATGACATAACCACTCTTTCTTCCTAGGTTGGAAATTATCCACTAACTCTTTCCAGGAATCTTCCCTCCAGGCAGAATTTGGAGTTTCAGCGCTTAGAGGGACTCAAAGGAATAATTCCAAGAAATCATTCACTGCTCTGACATCTGCAGGATGGGAAACCTAGCACAACCATTAACACACCAGTCAGTGTTACGAGCATAAACAGAGCAGCATTGAACTCTGCAAGAACAAAGGTAGTGTTGGGATAAGAAAACAAAGACCAACCAAACCATGGGTAATAAACCCTATGTAAATTATTCTTTGAGAAGGATGCCACAGGGAAGAGCAGGCAGGTGCTTTTCAAGACAGATTTCAGAGATAACAGAGGTAGAACAGCCCTGAGCTTGTGCACACAGAGAGCAGAGTGCTATGCAAACACCACTGTGCTGCCGGCGGACCTGCACCAGCACATTTGAAAGCAGCTGCAGGACGGCAAGTTCAAAATGCAGCCAATTCATCTACGGGTTCAAGGGTTGGGCAGTTGGAAACGGAGACTCATTCTTGATTTCTATAGAATAAAAGGCAACCCAGCCAAAGATAACAAAAACAATCTCTCTCTTTCCATCACTGTTACTAAGACAACTTCCAGTCTTTGTTTATCTGAAGGTACACAAAGAGAAAAAAATAATATTTCATTATTATTGACAATTATCAATCAGTCATTTCCTTCTCTATACTGGTACAGAAGAAGACAAGTTGACTGCAGTTCAAAAATAATTCAAAGGCAGATTTTTCAGTTCCCTCCTGGAATTCACTGGAAATTATTATTTTTAATTAAAAGGAACAGGTGGTCATTGAATCAACTGGTTTTGATTGCTGCCTTTTGTTCATGTTCTTCTGGTGCAGAATGGTACTGATTGAATTGGCAAATGGAGAAAGAAGACCTGCATGACTGTGCTAACAGGGATTTGTAATTTCCTAATTACTATAAAGACAGTTGAATTCGGAAGGGACTTCTTGTTTATTGGCTTTTCTTCCTTCATTCTCTTTTAATGAAGAAACTGCTGTATAATTACAGAATCGCATAAACAATAGATCCTGTTGGAAACTGATTCATGTCTAGGAAGAAACGGAGTAAGATTTTGTTTCAGCTTCAACCCAACATAATGCCACAGTGTATAAATCATTCCACTATAGATTGAAAGCAGGGCTCTGGATTCGGAAGGAGTACTAGAAAGAGAGGGAAGCCCAGCCGGAAATGCCTTGCTTAAAAATCTGTTTGTCTTATTATTTAGTCACAAGTTACTCGTTGAACACACACACGTTTCAACAGAGTCTCTTCTACACCTTGAATGCATTTCACAATATATAGTGTAATACCGGTCTGATGAAAGGAGTAAATTTAAACTAATTCCCACTGTGCAAAAGGGTATTGCTACTTCCTGACAGGTACAATATGATGAATCATTTAATATTACCCGCTACACCGCAGGTTCTGTGCTTTCCAATGAAGCTGCAATGCGGCGGTGTAGTGCGTTATTAGGGTGACGAAGGACTCAAGGCCAAGAGGTGATGTTGTCATTGCACTGTGAGGCACCAACTCGCCAATTAATTTACATTCATATATTTGTCTAAAATAATTTAGGTTTTTAGAATTTCATTATTGGCCAACTTGCTCATGGCACAGATGATACAACTGAATTTTTCGCAGAAGCATATAATGTTAAGGCTTGGAAAAGATCTCAAAAGATGATCTAGTCCAACCCCCCTGCCAGAACAGGATCACTTAGATCACGTCATGTGGGACTTTCCCCCATTGTCCTTAGCTGGAGCTCAAATCGTTCTTCCTTTATTCACTTAAACAGAAGACAAAATGAGATAAAGGCTGAAAACTAACCTCATCTGAAACACCTCAGCTTGTCTGTAAAAGCAGTGACCCTGAGTGCAGAGGTTTCATGCTAAACAATTCAACATGTGTCATAGCTTCAATACTGTTCACACAGGAGAGGGGTACACATGTACCTAGGAATATGGGGGGGAAAGGGAGTGACCTGAAACACCCTTTCAGAAGCTACTGCAGCCATACATTGACTCCCTGGTGGTGTGTCAAGACTTAATATAAAGTGTCTCTGTGACCCCAAACATCCTGACCACCGACATCAGCAAAAATGAGACAAAATCAAGATTTTACTTGTAAACCCAAACTTGCCCTCCATTAGTTTTAATGTGGCTTGAATGAAGACCTTTATGAAATGATAGACCTGAGCTCACAAAGTTGAGTTATTTGCCAAAAACTCTCAGAGTAAAGCAGCAGCGACCCGCTGATGGCAGCTAATGAATGCAGCTTGCTAAGTGCCTGTTCTTGCCTCTGAGCTACTTTGGTATGCCAGGCTCTGAATAATAACTGGTTTACATTTCCCACTCCTCCTCACATTACAAAACTCCCTTTTCCCCTCTAAAATGGTGAATGCTACTGGAAGAACCCACCAATTTATAAACTTATACACACAGCACTTTGTCTCCTTCCCACCTCCCACAGCAGCATCTGCACTTCCAAGTAAAGACACGTCTGTGTCTGGGTGTGTTGCCACCAAACAGGAGGATGGAACATCCACACACAGCAACAGATGGTTCAAAATTTAAGCCAACCCCACTGACTTCTGTACAGATTTGTCTGTGGAAACCGAGTGCTGCAGGAGGGTGTTTCCTGAGCAGTGAAAAGGAAATCCAAAGTTTCTCTATCCCAGGGGATTACAGCATCTCTCTCTCACTTCAGGCTAAGTACTGGCACACACATATTATTTATCTTTTTTTTTTTCTGGACAAATCCTGCATTGATGTTTCAGCAGTAGAGTTTCTAAAAGCTGTGCACTGATCTCCCTGAAAGAGAGGACTCTGCCTTCGCAGAGGAAGGGCTCTAAGTTCAGGAGAACCAGACTGGCACAAGGAGCAATTACAACCCCCTAAGGTTTTTAAGAGATGACAGGCATGTGTCATTGTAAAAGGTTTCTTCTCTAAATATCTGTCCTTACTTTTAATCCTAAATAGTTTTAAGAGGGCTGTTTTGATCACAAAGGATGGTACTCACATCATTAACTTCAAGTATCTTTACAGTAAAAGATCCCTTAGTCGTCCTTCGGAAGAGCTATCTCCACTCTCCACTGACTTTATAAGATATTCAATTTGAATGCTGACTGCTCTGTCCCTCTCATCACAGACCCCCAAAACCACTTCACACACAAAATGCTGCAATCCAGGACTTGATCTATGGAATATCACTCCAGAAAACAAAGCAGGATGAAACCCTGCAGCTGTGGGAAGGGTTGTACAAGAGTAAAACCACAGCTGCAAAGCACAGTGCAAAAGCTTTGTATTTGTCCTCACTACCCAGTTCCTAACGTGACAGCTGAAGAGCTCATTTCAACACAAGGCCAGCAGTAATCCTGCAGTAAGGGGAAAAGAAAGATCTTATACTGGAGAGAAAGAGGAAAGGCTGAGGGTCTCTTTAGCTTGGAGAAAAGAAGACTGAGAGGTGACCTCATTAATGTTTAGAAATATGTGAACAGTGGGTGTCAGGAGGATGGAGCCAGGCTCTGCTCAGTGGCATCTAATGATAGGACAAGGGGTAATGGGTGTAAGCT
>JAOXOE010000787.1:5967821-6006793 GCA_028565055.1 Phoeniculus purpureus | reverse complement strand
AGGTGATCCTGCTGTGGCAGGGGCATTGGACTGGATGATCTTTTGAGGTCCCTTCCAATCCCTAATGTTCTGTGATTCTGTGATCTTATATTCCTTTTTCTAACACTTACACGTCAAATAAAAAATCCCCTACACGTCAATAAACATATTTTTTACATTTCCCAAATTACCCATCTGTTTCTTCCAGTGGAAGGGCAACACTATGCTGACTGTGCACAGAATCAGAAATGGGGAGTTTTTTAAAAGTCTGACAACTTTTGGGTTCAAATTTGGTCAGAATTTGATGATTCAGCCACTTCCTCATCCAAGAACCTGTGTGGTGTCCTACTGCTTCGCATTTGACAAATTTCCTTAGAGACAGACATGAATTTGTAAAACCCAAGCAAATTGTCTTCCAAGTTACACACTGAATAATTCAGTTCTGCCTGATATTTTTTACATTGGTTAAAAAAAAAAGGCAGGAAAAAGGGTAAAATACGCATAATTTAACCATATCCCCTCATTTTTGTTCATCTTCACTGTTTTGTCAGAAGCTGCACCTATAAATTAGGCAGAATTTTATTGTTCAGAGACCAAAATCACACAGACCGTCCATAAAAAATCCTCTATCGATTGAAGGAATTGATTCAACCACCAGTGTGAAAAACTCTGCTCCCAAGAAACCACGGCCAGGATCATGATGTGGTAGACACTACAGCACAGAGTCCTTGAATGGTCTCTTATATTGTATAACCACTGAGACACTATTTATTTATGCCTTGAGCAGATGTTTTTCCATATGTCTGAATAGCCCTTCTTCAGAAAAGGAACTCAAGCACATGAAATTCTGCAGACTGAGGAATAGAGAGACACTAGGCTCATTAGTATTTATAGAGCACTACAGCGAAGTCACTTCTGAAAAAGTCACTAATCATAGTCCTTCAAGTAAAGCGCAAATATCCCTATAAATAGGCAGCCAAGACCGAACATGCGAGATGCCTGACAGTAGCTTTTGCACCCAAATCCTGACATTACGACGGCAGAGATCGCAGTCAGTCTGATCCACAACTTTTTTCCATAGCAGTTGGCTCTTTAATAACTGGTTAAAACTTCAGGAAACAATACTGAAACTTGAAGAAAAAGTTAAGGGTGCAGAGCAAACCCCAAAGGAATGATAGGTTTTAGCGCAGCCTCTTCATTCTCTAGTGTTCTGCAGCGCTACTGTGATTTAACCTAAATTCCAGTGCTTCTTTTTGGGAAGAAAAGTGTTTCATTGTGACCTGAGTTGAGAGCATGCTTAGATTAAAAAGAAGAACTGACACAACTCTTCTGTCCCATGGGCAGAATCTGACTCTTTTGAGGTTTGCTACTAAAGAATTTGAACATGATAAGGACTGTTGTAATCACATTAGGAGAAGGGTGTGCTCCAACGCTTGAAGCTCTGAAAGGAGGATTTCCTCACAGCTGCCATCTCCGCTTTGCTCCTGTGGCTGAATGAGCCTCAACAGCATCACGAAAAGTCCTTGTAGAATTCAGTAATGAACAATAATAAAATCCATCAATATTTAATATTTGGCAATTAACTTGACAGTGTTCAACATTAGAAACAATTTAAAAAAGGAAATACAGAGAGGCCTCACCATGCCATTTAGTAGCACTAAATTATCTCCTAGCTAGATCTTTGGAGCACACCCTTCCAGACACCATTCCACGGACACGAGCTCCAACAACAAGCATTTTTCCTTCTCCTTCCTTAATGAGAGTGTTTTTCTCAAGGCTGCTGATGGCAAAGGAGCTTCCCAGATTACACCGACGGCTTTCCATTTGGAAGAAAGCCTGCACAGAAGTGTTCCTCTGGTTTCCAACGAAGGGAAGATGAGTTTAGAATCCTAATTTCTCAGAAATCACTTGTGGGTGAGAACATTCCTTAGTGAAGCGTATGACAATTTGGCAGCTGTAGGGAGCACTGATGTGTTAACCTACACTAGACACTGTGACCAGCTATAAATATCAGGAGCTACTTGCAATCACAGAATGATCATGGTTGGAAAGGACCTCCTAGATCACTGAGTCCAACCACATCCACAACAACAAAAGACACCAAAACCCAAATAACGCTACACGTCTGCCACTATAGCAGGGCATGAAGCACCATGTCTACGTGTTTCTTCATTACCTCCAGGGACGGTGACTCAACCACCTCCCTGAGAAGGCCATTCCAGTGCCTCACCACTCTTTCTGTAGAGAATTTCTTCCTAATAGCCAATGCAAACCTCCTCTGCCTCAACTTCAGTCGGCAGCATAAACTACCCAGCCAAGGCCAACCTTTCAAACAAACCCAGTTTATGTCAGCAGCTGTAGCTGTTCTTGAGTTTGCAGGTCAAGCAAGACTTTTCTGCATACATTTCTCTTCCCCTCTTCTGTTTGGCACAAAAGCTCCCAGTCACTGCAAATTAATGGTGTCCTAAAAGTTGCTCTGGGTGTCATCCATCACTGCTGAAGTTCATCCTCTGGAGTACTACAAGCTCCGTTTTATACAGAAATGTACATCCCAGAGCAACAGACAAAAACGTGAGAGGAAAAATAAACAAATAGTTTTTCAAAGGTTCTCATAATAAACAAGTTGCACCAGTGTGGCTCTATCCCAGTTTTACAAAATTCAGTCAAAAAACACTTTCTGGGAGTCCCTGTGATGATTACAGCTGTAATTAATGTGCCACAAGGCACATCAGGCTGGATACTGGTCTCTCCGCTTGCTGCATCATGTTCCTCTCCCACATAGTCCATACAAGTTCTGCAGACTGACAGCACTATAGGGTAAATAAAACGTTAGAAGGATCTTGAATTGTGTTCACAAAAGGTATTACAGGGCAATGGTGGCCAGGGATTACAAAGCAGGTATCTGTGAATATTGTCTGCATGCAGAACAGCAGAACAGGTGTATTTTTCCTCACTTGCAACTAGTCTTTTAGAAGAAGAAGCAAAGAAACAGCTCTTCCCCTATAATCCCAGCACACATATCAGCACAGGGTTTTCCTAGTGCTGCCAGCTAAGCCCTTTGTTAGGCTGCACCAAAAACAATTATTAATCTCAGGTACAAATGGAATGGCACAGTATTAATCCTGCTGAAGGAAACACCTGACATGATAAACATGTAGAAAAATGACACAAAGAGGAAAGAAAGGAAAAAGGAAAAAACCACTGGAAACCAGTTTTGCTGGCACTGGTCAAGCAGTGGCCTGCAGAATCACAGGAAAATTAATGTTGTCAGAGATTATCAAGAAGCTGCTGGAGGAAATTCTAAGTGTTTTTTCAGTCAAAGATAAATCAAAATACAAAAACCGGGGAGAAAAATCCTTCTATAATAGATTACCTAAAGTGCAAAATGTGGAAAAACTTAAAAGTAGAGCAAATATTTATAAATGAATCACAGTTAAATGAAGCGAACCCAAGAAAACAATAGGTGTCCTCCAGATGAACTTTCACATTTGAAAGGAAAGCAACGGTTTCAGATAAGGCCCTTTACAACGCGCATAATCCGAGGTATTAAATGGCAATACAACGCTGCCTGCGTGAAGTTGCTAGATACTAGCACAAAGCTGCTGTTACAGTTTACCTTGAGATTTTCACACTTAGGAAAAGATACGCTTCATACTTGTCTCTGCACTGGGCCTTTGGTCTTGGCTAAAAGACGATTATTCGATGAATTTCTGATTTATACTGAATGCTTCATCTCTGAATGCTTTTAAGCATTGATACTAAATGCTTAAAAACCAGATAAACGTACAGCATCAGGCAGACACGGTGTTCTTCTGTGGGTTACTCAGCATGCCCTTCATGGATTGTATGCTTTCAACAACAGAGCTACAATTACAGTGCAGAATGTCCTCTAGACCCCCTAATCTAAGACAAAGGAGACTCAAGGGGGACCTCATCACTCTCTACAGCTACCTGAAGGGAGGCTGCAGTCAGGTGGGTGTTGGGCTCTTCTACCAGGCAATTAGCGACAAGACAAGAGGATAGGGCCTGAAGCTGATGGGGAGGGTTAGGTTGGATGTTAGGAAGCCCTTCCTCACAGAAAGGGTGACCAGACACTGGAATGGACTGCCTGGGGCAGTGGTGGAGTCCCCATCCCTGGAGGTTTAAGAACAGATTGGATGTGGCACTTAGCACCTTGGTGCAGCTGATGGGATGATGTTAGGCGATGTGTTGGGCTGGATGAGCTCAGTGCTTTTCCAGTCTCAATAATGCTGTGATTCTATACTGTTTAGTGTCACTTGCTAAGAGGTGTAAATCTGTGAGCTTCATGAATTGGAGGACAGAATGCATAAAGATGTAGGACTAAGCCTCACGTGGCTGTGCCAGTCCCAATCAGATTTATGGCATGTTCAACACATTCATGGAGGAGTTGTGCAAATACAAACCAATATCTGGTAGAAAAACAAACAATCTTTCTTCAGATGTAATCAACATCTTAACCTCTTTCCCTTAGTCCAGATACTCTTGTACAGTCAAGATCATGCCTGAGTGGTAGCTCCACTTAGATTTTATTTGGAGCACTTTACATCGCCCTTTTACGAGATTTATGGGCAGCTATAATGCCTAGCAACAGTGACTTGCAGTGGATAATGACAAAGCACTTGTTTGCTAGAGCAGACCCAGCCTCTGCAGGTGCTTTTGTAATGGGACATATTTTGCTAGTGTAAACTGGTAGATGTCTTTGCATCTACCACCCTCCAGATTAATTCCAGAGAAACAAATTGTGCAGGATATAACCCACAGAAGGTCAAACCTCAGTTCACTGTCAGACACAACCCAGTACATTACAGTACCAGCTATTCTGCCCCATGAGAGACCCCTGAGCCCATCTGTTCTGAGCTCCTGAAGTGGCTAAGAAAGAACCATTAACTGTTTTCTGCAAATCAGATGGTGACAACTGAAAGGTCACTCTTTGTGGAGATCTTCTGATTCAAATAAGTCATCCAAAAACTTGCAATCCTTTCATTACCCAAAAATAAAAAGGCAAGTCACAAAGGAGATCTATTGGAGACAGTCCAACGGAGGGCTACGAGGATGATTAAAGGACTTGAGCATCTCCCCTATGAAGAAAGACTGAGAGAACTGGGGCTGTTTAATCTTGAGAAGACTGAGAGGGAATCTTATTAGTGTCTATAAATATCTGAGGTGTCAGTGTCAACTGGAAGTGGCCAATTTCTTTTCTGTGGGGTACAGTAATAGGACAATGGGTATAAACTTGAACACAGAAGGTTCCACCTCAACATGATGAGAACCTTCTTTCCTGTGAGTGTGACAAAGCTCTGGCACAGGCTACCCAAAGAGGTTGTGGAGTCTCCTGCTCTGGAGACTTTCAAAACCGACCTGAATGCACCTGTGTGTGACCTGTCCTAGGGTATCCTGCTCTGGCAGGGAGGGTGAACCAGATGATCTGTAGAGGTCCCTTCCAACCCCTAACATTATATGTTTCTATGAAGTCCATAAAATCAGAAGCTTTAATTTAACTGATACCAGAAATACCAGAACACCAGCTGCTGCCTGTTTCTCATTTCTGCTGTTTCTGAGAGCAGCAATCAATTCCACCACTACCTGTGCATGGGGGCAAGGCCAAACAGAATGATCTGCTTGAGCGTGGACACATTCTGACATACAGTCCAAGCAAAATCTAATTCAATTCCCAGCTTAGGGAGACCTTTGCTGCACTATACTAAGGATTTTATTGCCATGCCTTAAAACCATCCTCCCCTAGTCAACCTGCCGCATAACATTAAACAACCTGCCCTAAAGTTACTGCGAGCAAGGTGAAAAAAACTCCAAACCTCAGAGCTGACCATGAGTGACTGAATTTGGCACAGACATCTATAGAAACACAGTATTTAAGAAAAAACTAACTGAAACCTGTAAACTGAAACCCAGAAATCAGTTCAATCAAAAATACAGGTTTCTATAAAATACCAGTTAGAAGTCAAATTAGACTTGTAGTAAAACATAACACATGGTTATGGAATAAAAAAGGAATACTAATGTGTTAAATATTTTCCAAATAGTATTATCTTCCCCAAAGTAAATGTGTTGTCAAAAGTCATTAAAGCAAATGTGTCTCTATTAACCTATTAGTCCTAAACTGACCCGATTCCTTTACATTCATTCACTGCTTGATACCCTTGCCCCCAGTTCCTGCCATTACCTATGAGCCCAGCTCGTCAATCACATATTAAAGGTTGGCACCTCTCTACTTACATTCATCACTTTTCCATTTTCCTTCAGCACTTAGCATCATTAATTTATCAACTCTCATTCCATTCAACTCCCACGGCCACTTTCAGCCTGACAGAGCAAAGGCTTGTTTTATTATTTTTATTTTTTCACTTTTTTCACGTCAGGCACAATGAACGAGGTTCCTCAGCTACAGCAATATACCATTAAAAGAAAAGCTTTTATCACAGCTTAATAAAAGTTTAAGTACAGCACGTATAAACACAGCTCCGCGCCGCATTTATAGGGTTTCTATTTATCACGTGGCAGCACTCGAAACAACCAATTTCCATACGCAGAGGCAGGCCCATTCTCCTCCCAGCATCATATATCTACTTACAAAGCTGTATTACAGCACTTAGAGAGGTTTCATTATCACTGTAACAATATTTTTATCAAAGATTTCTTTTGAAAGAGAGGAGATCTTGAGCCTCTCAGCTAGCTGATGCTTCAAAACACAGCGTCCAACAGCAACCAGCAGAGCTCAGCTCAGCACAATTCACTTAACTTATTAGCTAAAGCCAGACACACGGGGAGCCTTTCTTACAGTCATCTGGGCAGCTTCAAAGGTCACGGCAAACCTGGTTTGTGACATGCCATGTCAGATCCTCTAAGCAGAAGATATACTAGCATAGCTAGGGGCTTTTTTCTTGGAAGATAAAGAAATTAAAATAATAAATAAAGCAAATATATTAAAATAATAAATTGAAAGAATCAATTAAAAAAATCACAATAATAAATCAAAAGAATTAAAATAAATTGAAAGAATAAATTAAATACTAGCATTATCAGTATTCCTGTGTAACTGGATCTGGGTGGTCCTGCCGTGGCAGGGGGATTGGACTAGATGATCTTTTGAGGTCCCCTCCAATCCCTAATGTTCTGTGATTCTGTGATTGCAAAGAATAAATTTAATAAGGAATTATTTTTTAAAATGACAAAATGGAGGTCTCTCACCTTCTTTTTTTTTAATTAATAATAAAGGGTTTCCTTTGGAAGGCATTCAACTACTATCCAGAGATTTTGCATCACACAACTGGCATTCCTGACTAACTAGCAAATACCTAAAAATAAGAGAAGGAATTGCAACAGCTTCAATCAAGGATGAAATTTATCTGTGCAGCTAAGATCCCCAAGTCACTTATTTCACAGATTAAATACAGACATCATTACATTTTCTCTTGTCTCCTTCTTATTTTTGGTATCATTCTTCATTTTAGACAACAAAGGAAAAAAATTACTGGTGTCACCCAAGCAATCTCTGCAAGAAGAGCAATTCCCAAGTGCTGCAGAAGTAACCGTCAAGCAGTATGTGTGATGGAGAGTCGGTAACTTCAAGTCCAGCAGCTGGGCACTTGCTTTTCCCTATTATCCATGACAGGGTTATGTTACCAAATTCCATCTTCTGGCCAGTGTTTCAGATCTATCACATTTATCTGAGCTGCAGATCTGTGGCTGGTGACAGAGGCTAATAAAGTATGGATTTGAAATTGTCTGAGTGACTTTATCCAATCATTTAGCCAATCATTTTTCCTTTCACTACCAGCTACTCCGTCAGTTATACCCCACTTAGTATGACTTCTCTCCACATGCAGTTCAACCTTCTTATTGACCTGAACATTTATACTTTTCAGTCTGCCATTGAACAGCAGGTGTCAGACCCAACACTCACTACCAGTGCAGACATGTTCTTGTGTTTCCTAAAATCCCCAAAAGCGTAGAGCCAAAGCCATATAGTCAATACATTCACTGTTTAGTGAAACATACACTTGTGCTCCACCTACACCCTTTAGGACATGTAGAGCTGATTCCCCAGAAAAAGCTTCCTTCCCCCAACTAAGCAGACTCTCCACTAGACTCCTCAACCAATGGGCAGAAAGGATTTGTAGGGCTAGTAAAGAAATGTATGAGAAGCCTATAACTATCTCAAAGGAGGTTGTGGAAAGGTGGCAGATGGTCTGTTCTTATAAGGAACAAGTGAGAGGACAAGAGGAAATGGCCTCAAGCTGCACCAGGTTGGCCACGAGGAAAAACTTCTTCCTGGAAAGGACCATCAGGCCTTGGAACAGGCTGCCCAAGGAGGACGTTGAATCACCATCCCTGAATGTGTTTCACAGTCATAGAGATCTTGAGCTTAGGGACAGGGTTTGGGGGTAGGTTGGAACAGTTTGGTTCATGGTCGGACTGGACCTTAAAGGTCTTTTGCAACTGAAACAATTCAAGGATTTTATGCCTATTTACTTTTCTTCGAGATTCACTCAGGTCTTTCCTCAAATAAAAATACTACTTATCACTAACTTAACATAATTAAATAAGAATTTACGTTCAGCCTGCCTCCAGACTACACTAAGCAACTACATTAAAAACAGTATAATGTTCTCACGTCTGTCTAATCAAAGACTCTATGAATCAGGTAGGTACTTCTTGAATCAAAGTTTCCCTGTTGAATAAAGAGATGTTGAACACGCAGCCTGAAACACCGTCTGAAATATAAATAGCAAACGTTTTTTTGACTGTGTGTTTAAAAACCACCTCTCCAGAGAGTAAAGTATACAATTATCTCTGTTTTTACACAAACTGCAGGTTAAAAAGCGAACGATGACAAAAGCCATGGGTGAAACGCACTACAGGAAGGTATTAATTACCCTGGTGCTAATGAAAACTAAACATTTTGTGTTAAATCTGTACCCTAAAGCTTCCCGTAATGCTCCTCGATTAAACATGTATTTGTGTGTAGATATTACTGGTTCAGTTCTCATGCCCACAGTGTCATGAAAACGCACCCTTTGGAGTCAGTAATCAACCCAATAACACAGTGATTTCTTTCTTTCTCTAACTGCAGGTTACAATGGCAGTGTCTGTTCAGAAATGCAACTCTCAGTTCACAGAGGGGCACTGAATACATCAGAATCGCTGGGGAAAAAATACGATGAAGGAATAGAGAACAGAGAGAGGAGACAGCAAAATTAAAGCAGGGAAATGGGAAATGTCAGGCTAATGGAGCATTGAAGAGTGGGACGGGCAGAGTGGTTTCCTAAGCTCTTTGTACTGTGCTCTAGTGGACACACAACACATCCAGTGTCCATACAGGGCTTGGTTAGGGATCAGTGCACAAAGAGCAACACTACGTTCAGCAAAACCACCATTTTTAGTGCAGACTGAGCCAACAGCAGAGCCAAACCTGTTCTCAGCCCTCAAGAGAACATTTCATGGATCTGGTGTAGCCTCAGGCAGGTGGCATCTTCCATACCCACCTGGGCCAGCCTCTGCTTCTGGCTGCCAACTGCCCAGGCAGTGCTGGCTGGGTTGGTGGGAAGGCGGGTTTTGAAACTATTTCCACTGGTATTTTAAATGTTTGGAGATAACCTTATGGTATCACAGTTGAGATGCCTATTACTTATCTGAATCAGACTGGAACAGTGATTAGCCCAAGCACATGGAACAAGCTGAAAACAACAACCACCAAACCCTGATACTTTAATCAGTAGGAAAAACCCCACTTTTTTTAGGTTCAACATGAATATGAAATTAGTGTGGGACAATGAGAGGTTCCCATTGTTGGGGCCTTATGAATCCTGAAGCACAGACATCTGCTTCCAGATCTCTGGGGTTTTGAATTATTTTTAAACAACGAACAAAGAACACTTAGTACCACAGACTTCCAGCTTCACAGCTGGGTTATTTTAAGTAGGCGAAAAAACTCCTCAGAATATAACTTTCTTATTTTGAAATATTTTAGCTTGAAGTTATTAATCTGTCTCTTGAGAATTCAGAACATCTCAGAACACTGGTTTTAAATATTCAATAGCTTTCAAAGATACCATCTTCTCACATGGCCTTCCAAAGGACCCTTGAAATATCACACTATAACAACCCAACTGGAGCCTTTCCTAAGGAAGGGATTCGGTTTCTCCTCGATTAGAAAAATTATTCTACCTGTCCTCTAAAAGGAAAAACCCAGCCTCATAAACACATCTTTGAGAAGCAAAAGCTATTTCTTTTCATAGTGCTTTGTGTGGGCAAAGGAGCTACAGGCACATGAGCTCTGCAACACAGGGGGTGAAGAAAAAATCTGTGGCCAGGAGAACGGGAACGCTGCTCTATTCTGTATGATCCAGGCAGGCTCATTTTGTCTGTGTCTAATTACCAATTTGTAAAATACCTGCGCTAAGAGGTGCTTATCTTGCAGGGACATGGAGAGCTCTGATGATTGTGGAGTGCCTAGAAGGCTTGTGAGAGGTGCTGTGAGAACACCAAGTGGCACACTCACACCTCCTCCTTGCTGTGCTGCAGCAGGGCAGAGGAGCATCAGGAATTTCTCAGCACTGATTTTCTAACTGCTGGGGAAACAGTCAAGAGATGGAAGCCATCAGATTAATTAATTGGTGCAACAGGGTTTAAATCACAAAGCCCAAACTCCAGGATGGACTTGTGTCCTGACAACCCATACAAAATTTCTGTAAGAAATCAACCTAAAAACCAGAAAAGCAGCAGGTAGCAGTAAGAAGCCTGCGACAAGCTCAAGAAAATCTGTGCTGATACTAAGCACCTGCTTTTGTATTTGCTGCTGTGTCATTACTGACTTGATTATTTCTTGGTTCCTAATGAATTCAAACTCAATTTACTCACAGTAACATCTCGCTTTAGTAAATTTTCGTCCTACATATTGACAATGGAATTAAATTTCCCTCCTTACTGCAAGATGATGAATTTTGTAGCTAAATCTCAAATTTTCCAAACACTTAATAGCCACTCCATCAGTCTTCACTGGATCACACGATCAGCAAAAATTACTGCTTGTCTTCGCCACTGTTCTGTATCACAAACCAATAAACATTTTTCTTTCCTGCAGAATAATTAATTTAGAATCTTCTAAAATACCATTAAATATGTTTTAAAGAAAATTGTGGAACACTGTTGTACAGTCACAGCACATAAGGATGTAACCACGGGGGATATTCTGGTTGCAGCAGGTTTATGCAAGGTCAGGGCAGTGAAATATCCCAAAGGAAATCCCAAGCCAGTAAAGAAGTTCAGGTCACAAGGTGCTTTAGCTTCAACCTTGCTGTTGCAGAACTATTTGTTTAGACAGCATTTTAATCCTGCTGGACAGTGATATACAACAAAATAATCTGGAGAATAAAACCTGGTTGTGTATTCCACTGTGTTTTTTTGATTTAACTCACTCTCCTGTACGAACCACGAATTAGCAGCATCTCAACAAACTCACTCTCACTGATGAGACCTGCAGCACGCACCAGCCTCCACTCTACACAGGAAAGCTGCAAAGGAATCTGAAGGCCACTAAAAATTATAAAAGATTAGCCAGGCACAATATTTTTGTCATCAAAAGAAGCGGTTGATTGCTCAAAACTTCTGCCAGTTATTAACGAACATGCTTTGGCAGCTGCTTCTGCAGAGGCTACTCTAGCAAGAAACGATTCACCATCTGCAGCAGAGAGAAGGGAAAAGCAGTGGCTTTGTAACACAGATTCTAAGTGTCTGATAAGGCACCTAATGTGACAGGGGAATTAGGGCTCAAGAGAGTAATAAAAGGCTACTTTATTGTGTTGAAAACATGATTAATTAATCAAAGATCGCAAACAAACACTGAAGGAAAATACCACTATGAATAAGCTATTATGAGCAAGAGCAGCACATATTGGGGTGGATCAGAACAGGGGTAGTTAGAAGATCGAGAGAGGTTCTTCTCCCCCTCTACTCTGCCCTGCTGAGACCACATCTGGAGTATTGTGTCCAGTTCTGGGCCCCTCAGCTCAAGAGGGACATAGAACTGCTGGAGAGAGTCCAGCAAAGAGCCACAAAGATGATGAAGGAAGTAGAACATCTCCCTTATGAGGAAAGGCTGAGGGAGCTGGGTCTCTTGAGCTTGGAGAAAAGAAGACTGAGAGGTGACCTCATTAATGTTTAGAAATATGTGAGGAGTGGGTGTCAGGAGGATGGAGCCAGGCTCTGTTCAATGGCATCCAGTGACAGGACAAGGGTCAATGGGTGTAAGCTGGAACACAGGAGGTTCCATGTAAATAGGAGAAGGAACTTCTTCAAGTTGAGGGTGACAGGGCACTGGAAGGGGCTGCCAAGAGGTGTTGTGGAGTCTCCTTCTCTGGAGATGTTCAAAACCCGCCTGGCTGTGTTCCTGTGTGACTGGATCTAGATGATCCTGCTCTGGCAGGGGGATTGGACTAGATGATCTTTCGGGGTCCTTTCCAATCCCTGATGTTCTGTGATTCTGTGGTATGTTGTAACCTGCTTGTAAGTGCTACTCTCACCTGATGTAGCTTCAAGGGCTTTACCATGTACTTTGTTTATAAGTTTCTAAGTGGAAACATGCATTTCAATTTCATTTTAGTTTTGGAAACTGGCATTTTATCCTAACTTTTTCCAAGCAGACAGTAAGTATTGCCTCAAGAGATGACACGTAATCTTGGAGGGACTGTACAGACTAACATTACGCTTTGAAGAGTATTAAGGAGGTCAATCTGTCCAATTCATTTTAATTGAACTAGACACAGATGGTATATGATTTAGTTTAATTAGGCTGTAGATAAAGAACGCCTCAACATAAGGCACGCCAGTCAAGGAGAAATCATTAAATAGCAGCCTATACTTGATAATACATCAGGGAAAAAAACCCTTGCTGCCTGCCTGAGAACATGAGTGCAATATCCCTTTCCATCAAAGGATCAAAAGATCAGTCCCATTACAAAGAACAAGGCAAAACTTCACCAGGCGAAACATGAATGTCGAGTGGATTGAGGAAAAAGAGCATTTTGAGAAACACATATGTATTATAAAAGTAATGCTGGCTCTTTCATTAGAGAGACATCATTCAATAAGGCACAGCACTCCACCACCAACTCGAGTTACAATTAAATAGATTATTCTACCCATCCATTAAGGGGATCTAATTATAGAATATCATTAGCAAAGATCTAATACTTTTTTTCTTTGATTTTTTTATTACTACCTATTAGTTTCCTGCCTTTATTGACAGACTTCACTTTTAAGTTGCTATCTTTTAAGTTAGAATAGCATTAACAGACTTCTAAAGACTGTCTGTACTTGGATGATTTTGTATCAGGCTGGGGATATTGGAGAACTCTAGTTCAAACATTTTTTCCTAGCCTACTTTCTTACATACTTTTTGCATCTAAACATGCATATATTTATATATTTTAAATGTAGATTTATATACATAAGTACATATAAAATATGTATTTTTTAATCTAGTTTTTTTTTACTTCCAGAAAGCTGCTGGCACCAACAGCTTCCTGACGCTGCCTGTATTTCACAGAATCACTCTGGTTGGAAATGACCCCTGGGATCATCGAGTCCAACCATCTACCCTACCTTACAAGTTCACCCCTAAACTACATCCCTCAACACCTCATTCAAACAATCATTAAACATATCCAGGGATGGCAACTCAAACATCTCAAAAGCCCATTCCAGTGCTTGACCACCCTTTCGGTTAAAAAATTCTTCCTAATATCAAGTCTAAACCTCCCCTGTTGTAACTTGAACCCCTTCCCTCTTGTTCTGGCATTAATTGCTTGTGAGAAGAAATCAGCACCAATCTCTCTGTCCTTTCAGGTAGTTGTAGAGTGATGAGGTCTCCTCTCAGCCTCCTCTTCCTTAAACTAAAGAACCCCCAGCTCTTTCAGTATTTCCTTCCAGGATTTATTCTCCAGGCCCTTCACCAGCTTAGTTGCCCTCTTCTGCAACTGCTCGAGCACCTCCACATCTCTCTTGTACTGAGGTGCCCAAAACTGGACACAATAGTCAAGATGTGGCCTCACCAGTGCTGAGTACAGGGGGACAATAACCTCCCTACTCCTACACCTCCCCCTCTCTTTAATCACAATGAGCAAAATGTATATAAAAGCTTCACAGTTTGTTAATACAAAATGAGGAAGACCGTGCAAAACTGTGTTTTAGGAAAAACACCTGGGGTTTATGGGAACATCTACTTCAACAAACCAAGCAGGGAGTCACCAATTGAGACCACAGTGGTCACACAGGGTCCTTTCACAGACACCCACCTGCAGGAGAGGTTTCTCCTGACTCTGGCTCTTTGTGCCTCATAAAGGAGTAGGACAGCAGGAGAACACCATATACCTACAGCATCATTTCATATTCCATTTCCGACTAAATGAACTATCAATTTTTAATCTGATTTCAGAGGCATCGCTCAACATCACGACTAGAGCAGCAGAGCGTGTCATTCCATCGCTACCATGGTTCAAGGTATTGCTGCCTGGGAGTCTGTAGAAGATGCTCTGAGCACTTGTACATAATCAACATTTTCCTAAGTGCTGGGAACTGAATAGATGCAAAATAGTTAGTTTTGCGTCTCTTTAGCTATTATTATAGTTGCAGTCTCAGGCACTTTAATTTTGTGTTAAAGAAACAGTTTAAATACCAAGTTTGTAAATCAAGCACAGTTCATTAAGCACCGAAAAGGCTCCCACTGACTTGGATGCAAATTTTGTACTAATGTTAGAACTGCCTAGAAACCCACTGGTTCTGAGACCTTTCCATCAAGGAAGATCATCATGGAGATCTCCAAATCATCCAGTACACTTTACAAAACTCAACCATTAGCCCCTTCAATTCAGAGCAGCCCTTGTTTATACAGAGAGTTTTCCTAAAACTGGGATGCTGAGACACACTCCTTGCAGTGTTGGGGCTTTTTTCCATCCAGTTATCAGTGTAACTGTGGTGCTTTTTAAGCTCACAGGTACCAAAAATACTCTGATAGATGGTGATAATGTTTCTGCAGCAACAGGAATGCAAATGAATAAGAAAAATTCACCACAAACAGCATTTGTCTTATTATTTTAAACCGCATGGAACGCACTCACGCACTCCTGGAATAGGAGTTTATGATTTATTACCCTCATTTTCCAAGGTACCAAGTGCCCACCTGCAGCTCCCGTTGGCTCTGCCGGTGAACACAAAGAGTAATGAGCATGTGAAGTGAATGATACCTGTGTCTGTATGTCATGTGTGTGAGCAGATGAAGAATTTCATATCCTCTTTAGAACTGGGCAAATTTTGCCACAAAGACTTAATTAGAAAGAAATAAACCTCATGTTGAAGGTATCTTCATACGTGACAACCTCAGGGAAAGAAGTTCTCTACTTACTTTGAAATGCGGCCATTTTGAACCACAATTTCAGGAACTGTTTAATTTCTGGAAGCTTGTATTGATTAAGATGCATTGGTCTTTTATTGCAGTGACTAATAACCCAAATTCTTGGAGTGTATCCCAACAGTATTGGCAAAACAAGCAGTAATGAACCTGAGCGAATGGACTGCTGTGACAGGAGCTGAGAGACTCAAAAAAATAAAGCACAGGGCCGTGACAGCTAATGAGAAGAAAATGAAAGTGGCACCTTTTTCTTTCTTCTTTTTGGAACTACATGAACATAAATTGCTATTATAGCAGCCATTTCTGGACTATTATGTCCCTAAATTTAGACACAGAACCTGTATCTGCCATGGGGTGCCTGGAGGAGCTCAGGTACATGATCTGGTGCAGAAGCAGCCTCCTCGTTTGACCCTGGGGCTTTACTCCTGCCAGATACAAAGCACTAGGAAACACTTTGATTTGATTTCAGCTTGTAAGATCAGTAAACAGCTGCACCTTCTCACAGAAGAGCAAAGGATTAGTCTGGAATGGTAGAATAAAACATCTTCTACCCCTCTCATTCCAGAATGTGCTCTCAGCAAATAATAAAATAAAAACCTTAAAAACAAAAAAGGAGTGTAATTCTATTCCTCTTAATTTTACCTCTGTGTGGTGTGTTTCTAAATTAAACAAGTTAAATACAAAACCATTTGCACTTGAGCAAAGTCTTTCATATTATTTCTCACAACCCCCCTTTATGCAGGAATATTGAACAAAGTCCGCTGATTGCACTGTCCTTTTTAGCTCCATGAATGGTCCAATCATGCTCTTGGCACATGGAGTTACAAGTAACAGATGTTAAATAAAACTCAGAGGGATTATAAATTTCTCCTAAAAGTTACAGCACTGCTTTCATTTTGCTGGCTTTTTTCTTCCACTGTTATCCTATCTCTTTCTTACGCCCCCCTTGCTTCTCCAAAAGCTGTTTCCTTGCTCTTGTCCCCTTCAGAGCCATTTGGAAGCTTTTGACACATCAGCTGATGCCAGCAGGATGCACCCGAGAACGTTGCCATTTTCTTATGGTTGCCAATAAGAAAAGAAACCAAAGTATTGACTGCATTAAATTACAGAATCACAGAATTACTGAGGCTGGAAAAGACCTCTGAGCTCATCCAGCCCAGCCCATCACCTAGCATCACCACAATCATTACCTAGACCACAGCACAGCCAGTCTGTCCTTAAACATCTCTAGGGATGGGGACTCTACCATTGCCCCAGGCAGTCTATTCCAGGCTCTGACCACCCCTTCTGTGAGGAAGGGCTTCCTAACATCCAACCTAACCCTCCCCTGGAAGCTTCAGGCCCTATCCTCTTGTCGATAGTTGCCTGGGAGAAGAGCCTGACCTCCACTTGACTACAACCTCCCTCCAGGGAGTTGTAGAGACTGATAAGGTCCCCTCTGAGTCTCCTTTTCTTCAGGCTAAACACCCCCAGCGCCTTCATCACACTTTCTCTCCAGTCCCTTCCCCAGCCTTGTTGCTCCTCTGGACCCACTCCAGCCCCTCAGTATCTGAACAACTGAATTTTGCTTGGTTAGAACAAGGTCAGGGTGACAAAACAAATAAAGTTGGAGAACAAACACATAAATCAGAGTCGCTGCTGAGTACAATTCTTAGTTGCTTTTAATTAAGGGAAGCAAAAAGCTTAAAAGGAGTGCTGTTAATGTGTGTTGAGGAATGGGATTTGGGGCTTCAGATATAATAGTACAACATGACTCATTTACTCCTAAGTAGGTCAACCTGTAGGTACTAATATAGACCTTGAAAAATAAAAGTTGATTTTGACTAAGGAGCAATTTCATAAAGCTTTTTATAGGAAGAGATAGCCAGGTGTTCTCCCTATTGCTTGCAAGGACTGTAGGGTTTGAATTATCTTTAATTAAATGCAAAGTACTTTCTCAGGAAGGGAACAGATTTTTAGGATAATCTCAGATTTCTAGTGATTCTAGGAAAAAAAAATCTGGGAAACTGCTCTAGGAAAAAACAAATCTGTGACAACGAGAGAAGAATTTTCAAAGTAAATCTCTGGGCTAAACCCAGAGATCAGGAGGTTTCACTTCAACAAGTGTCAGTACTGATGTCAAGTCAGAGTTTGATTGCACTCATTGCCCACTCTTTTCATGTCCACTGGGGATGGCACCTTCCCTAGAGCTATGAGCATGGCTAAATATTTAAAAGATGGAAAATACAACCTTTTTCTTTCTTTTTCACATGGTTTTTTACCCACTCTCTGAGAACACAAAAGTAAAGGCAAGTCAAATATTGACCACATGGACATGTTATAATGATAGATGGGTGTCTGGACAGCTCCCTGGGCAGCCGCTTCCAGTGCTCTGTCACCCTCACTGGGAAGAAGTTCCTTCTCAGATTTATATGGAACCTCCTATGTTCCAGCTGACATCCACTGCCCCCCGTCCTATCACTAGATGACATTGAGAAGAGCCTGGCTCCATCCTCCTGACACCCACCCTTCAAATATTTATAGACATTAACGAGGTCACCCCTCAGTCTCCTTGTTGCCAAGCTAAAGAGACCCAGTTCCCTCAGCTGAGAAGATGGCACGAGGAAGGTACTTCTGCTGCCTCTTCCTCCCCACTCTGCTCTTCACTTTCCTGCAGGGCAGGCTCATAAAATGGACAATTTGGATTTCAGCCATCAGAGCAGCAGCAAAGCCTTCCTATGAGAGTGACAATGCCTTTCTCGCAGCAGACACTGAGGCAGAACACACCACACCATCAAGCTCCCTGTGAACATGACATCATTATGCTAATATGTGAGAGGAAGTGCAACCAGGCTGAAAAACCACCGAAAATGGCTATCTATGAAGTGCTGCCAAGAACGCTAATGGCAACACTTAATCAAAAATGAGAAAAGATGTTTGGTTCATTTAACTTCGTCCAGTCTTAGTAATCTCTAGTGTCACTTTTAACAGCAGGTAGTAAAAGCTGGTCATCAGATACTCCTCAGGGCCTTCAAACTTTACAAGGAAAAAATAATCACTTGGTTTTTTACAAGATCATGGTGACCTTCTAATGTCTTACTCTAGACAATAAATTAATTCAGTACTTTAACACCATTCTGATAATCCTGACATACAAATCCCAGCCAATTTATCTCCTCTTTAATCTCCCTGTTTTTGTTTCTGAATTATAATTGTTCATTATCAGTTATCTTAGTTGACTATTCCTGCATTTGTCTTATTATGTGGATTCTTTTATTTTTCCAAGATTTGCACTGAGGTCTTCAGCCTCCTTCAGCATGGCTCATCTGCCTCACTGCTGCTGCCAAAGTCTGAGCCTATATACAAATATCATCCTGGACAATGGTAGTCAGCCAAATTGTGTTTCTTACCTGCCTTTGTGTCAGTTGGCAGACAGAGCAGCCATTCCCAGGAAAGGGGTAACTGCTGCAGGAAAGCAATGCCTTCAACAGCCACAGCTTTCCAAAAAAGTTATACATGTGTGTATAACTTACAGATGTGACTTCATGAGTGCATAAAGACATGCTGATAGCTGACTGGTTTCCCCTCCTGCTTCCCTCATTTGAGCCCACAAGCCAATCACACAACTACACAGGCATCAATCAATCAACACAAGAAAAGTGAGGGGTTTTTTGCTGACACAGCACACTGCAAGTCCATCTGCCTGCCAGTGCTGGTACAGAGGTAGACTGGGGAGGGAAGAAAGCTCACACAGACTGTGGTATGTGACCTGCTTGACTGAATCACTGTGTTACCAAATGGGTTGAAGTGAATTGGTAAAGACTTCTGTAGAGACATGTTTAGAGTTTACAACTCTGTATTACTAAGCAATTATTTTGATTTCACTTAGCATGCCCTGGTTTGAAGGCACTGGAGGACTAATACTGGGGCAGCTCATAGCAGCCAGAGCTGGTGCTTCAGCGCTGTGCGCCTCCAACTTTCTGACTTTTCTAAAGGCCGTTTTCCCATACAAATAATGTTAATTTAGATCATTACTAATTGCAGTATTTTCTGAGCTTCCATAATGGATATATAGCTCTGCTTCTTTGTTTTATGCTACAGAATTTGGGCAGCATAAGTATAGCTGTAGCAACATATCATTCCTTTCAAAAGCTTGACCATACACTGTCATTTTCTACAACATAAATGATCCCACACAGAAATTAAGTGAAATACAAGCAGATGTTGCTGTTATTCACAAAACATTTTCCATTTCCTGCTGTTGTGTCTATACAATCTACGTAATGTTTGGAAAATACAGTACTTAAATGTGTCTTTACTTTCTTTGAACAATAATGAAAGTATCACTGGCTTACATAGCAAACAGAGTCATTCAGCCCCAGTTTTTCAGTGGGCTTCTGTGTAAAATACACACAAATCAGAGATCTTCCAAAAAAATCCCAAGTCTAAATGAGCTTTAGAAGTTTTAGAAAAAAACCTCATTGGTATAATGTGATCAAATTAATGCAGCCTGCCTCCTCTCATACCCCACTATAGACCAGGGCAGACAACCGGACCCTCTGGAAACAAAAGCCTGCATACAGCTGTGACAGTGACATTACTCTTGAGTGCAGTCACTTGTGGTATGAGCTGCAGGCCCAGAATTTACCTCCCATAATTTTGCAAACACATTTTGTGAATGCTTTGAAATGGAAACCAACCAACATGAGTAGGAGAACAGTGATTGCTGATTTAGAACCCAGAGCAAACAGCTATTTACTTCTGCTACAACAGAGGTTACACGAATGAATTAATTTCCTTTGGACAGTGACAGGAACTGTGTTCTTTGTATCAGCTGCAGAAACAAAACCCCAAGAGCTTCTGACCTCTGTGTTTTTCACATCACTGAAATTTCCCTGTGCTATTTGTCCAAAGCCTCATACCAGGAACAATGAGAAATTTAACAGTTTCTGTTGAGAGTCACCTCTGAACAAAAGTAATGGCAGTTAAGTGTAAGGTTGTGCAGTCTCCAAGGCACTGGCCAGTCTTCCATCCCATAGAAACCTTCACCACACCTCTTACTAGTGCCCAGTAAGCACATTAACAATGTGACTAACACCGACTAGTCTGGAACACAACCACATGCATTCCTGCTGTTTTAAGAATTTTTACAACTGCAGGTTTCCCTGTGCACAAAAGCTTCAAGGCTGTGGTACCTCTAGGAACACAAGACAAGGGTAGCAGTATCTGAATCGTTGCTACTGGCATAAGGAGAGTGCTAATAAATTTGCCCCCCTACCCTGACAAGTAGTATCCACATGGAGAGGCAGAAGGCAAAAAGCTGTTTGAGGGGCTTTAAAAAAAAAAAAGGAGGGAAAGAGACAGTGAAAGGAAGTTCAGTCTGAAGGCTTTGTGCCCTTATACCCCACAAAGCGTTAATCCTGCAGAGCAGTGATAACAGTCATAATTAGGCCAGAACTGGATAGAGGAAGATGTCTGGAAACACTTGTCATTGAGGGTGGTAATTTAGTCTCAAAGAACTCAAAAGTACTCAAACTGCAGAATAAGCCCATTTCAGGTCAGGTACTTTGAGCAGAACACGCTGAATAGGACCACACAAACAGGAATACACTGTTATAGACCAATATAACCATGCGCTTGTAGAAACAGAAATGTTGTTAGCTTTAAGCAGCTACTTACTTTTGAGCTTAGTTCACTGGGCCACTTCAGCAATACCATACAGTTAGTGACTGATACAGCTGTACATTCACGGCAGATTCTTGGCAGCTATAGCCATGTCATAGGACTGGTCTGTTATTGCTACATACAGGCATTGAAGAGACCCAGAAAGGATTACTTTCCCTTAACTTGCAACAGGGTGTGGCCTTCCCAATACCTCAAGGACTCCTCAGCAGCCTTCTGCTTAGCTGCATCTGTATTAACATAATGAACGTTTTGGTCTTAAATACCTACTGAACTCCAGAAAGAAATACAAGTTTATGGTTTAAGTAAAAAAATTGAGGAGTTTGAAATTCATGTTGAAATATATTTTCCTGATTGAAAATGGAACCTAGAGAGCACCTCAGCTTTTTAAAAGATAACCTCCAATATGATGAGGGTAAAAATTTAAAAAAAGCAAGAGTGTAAAGTTCCACCATTTAGTAATTAAGATTAGTTAACTAAGAATTAGCTTAATAATTTCCTTTTTCATGGATAGATCCATTAACTTGCAGATGGAATAGTATACAACTCAGCAACAAGCATGTGTAGAGACTCAGAAACACTAATCACAATGTCTCTTTGGCAGGCTACTAGATCCAGATAGCCCGTTCTCTCTTTTTGCTGTAAAGAGCAGGGGTGAAGCAATCTCAAGGAAAATTCACCACGCATGAAGCAAACTACATACGCTGTAACTCCTTTCCCCCTCAGAGACAGCAAATACTGGCATAGTTGCATACAACATTCAGGCTTAAAGTACATAAATTATCAATTCATATAACTAATAAAACACTTTCAGCTATTTTTACCAACACAAACCCTTTGTTCTCTAGCCAGAGGACCCAATGCTTTAATCCCCACCCTCCCCGCTTTCAGCAAGAGCAGGGCACTCAGTACCTGGCAGAACCAAACACTCGTTAAGCTGCTGTGGTTTCTTTACATTAGTATTTTCTAATAGTACTTTGAAAAAGACACATAGAAAATACAGTGACTTATAATCCTGAAGAACAATGGGCATTTTTATGAGATGATTTTCTACACAGGATGTGGAGTAGGCCTTCTTAGGCTTGTGTAATCTGTCTGGAAGACCAAAAACCACACTCTGAAAACATGTTTTTCCCTTTAAGAAATAGAGTTAACAGAGTTTAACATTAGACAGCTATCATTCACCACTAAGAAAATTTTTTATTAAAAAAATTGAAAAATATCATCTTAAATAAGGTACAATGACCTTATCTACTTAAAATACAAAGCCTTTTTTGTTTAAAATGGAGTGAAGAATTGCATTTGTGGTACTGCTTTAAGTACAAGTTCACGATTCAGAACTACTAGAACCCAGAGATAAAAACTCAAGTCACTGGAAACACTTTCATGGAACATGCTGAGGAACTTAGAAAGTGAAACACATTCACATTATGCCATGAACTAGGTTTTTATAGATGCTCTGATTTTAAGATACCAGATTTCACAAATTCAGGCAGCCCTTTAAAGTCTGTTACTCCAGGAGTTCCACTAACATAAAATCGTTCCCCTTCCTCCAAGCAGCACCATAAAATGAAATACATACAAACCCAATAACCAAACTAACCCCTGCTACTGGCAATTATGTCACCCTCACCACCAATGCAGATGCGGTTAAGTCTCAGACTGGACACAGCTGCCAACATGAACTGGGTGCAGGAGCTGGATTTTGGAACTGGATTCAGGAATGCAAGGATCAGGACTGAAGGCAGAATGGACAGTCCTCCCTGAACAGCATCCATTGAAGAAGAGGGCTGATCCTTGCAATGTTTCAGCTTTATACCCAATATGACATATGTGGGACAGAATCCCCTCATCGGTTAGTTTAGGGTCACCTGTCCTGTCTGCTCATCCCCACAGGTGTGGCAGCTCTTAATGCATTCCAAATGGGACACAAAATTTAGTAGTGACCTTGGTTCTACCAGGACAAAGTCTAAGCAAGAGCCTTTCTGCATACTGTACAACCCTCCATAGTAACTGTAAACATGAGGCATTCTCTTGTAGAAGTCTGCAAATTAATGTCACTAACTGCAGAAAGTGCAGATACTGGAAAGTGACAGAACTGAAAAGTAAAATAACTGAACAGAATTAGTTGTGTTCTAACTTAAACCAGAACAAGAATACTTTCAGTTAGGTTAGTTTAGGGAGAAAAGACTTGCTAAATGCTGCAAACCAACTACATTATCTCCATCAGGTGTGTAAGAAGAGGAGAGCAAAAAACTTTTATAGCTGGATTTATTACTTTTGAGTAAGAGGATCAAAACTAACAGCTATCACTAATGTGCTTTTGCTGTAGTCTATGTACTTGAAGTAAAGCAGCATATGCCAGCAAAGACTAAGAGCAATTACCCCTGAACACTGGGACAAGACTGCACACTACAACTAGATAGAAGGAAGGTACAAGCCATTTTCCAAGCAAAATAACAATGACAAAACCCAAAGAGTTTTGTTAACATCACAAGCCACAAAACAGAATCAAATTCCGTTCTGCTCCCTGCAGTTCCCATCTGGTTTTAATTTGCTGAAGAAGACTAAAGTCTGTATTAAAAAAAACAAAACAGACTGAGTTGTAAACATTAATCGCTGCCAGAGTTACTAGTAACTCATGAGTTATCATGGAGAGGCAAGGGGGAGGGTGGAAGAAACAGGTCTATGTCAGGGAGAAACAAGCTCTGTCACTAAGCTTTTTTTTTTTTAATTGCACTGTTTTTATCCGTGAAATGAAACTGAAAAATATTTGATGCTCAGAGGAAATAAACTGGTATAAAGTCTAATTCTACTAATCTCTGTTCATAATGTTATGAAATCAAGAAGAGGAAAGTTGAGAGATATCAGAACTGTCAGAGCCACCTGAACTGTCTTATTTAAGTTTGTAATTACAGACCACACCGTGTTGCCCAACTTATTTCTTGTCACATTATCAGTAAAAATCTTTCTGCAGGAAGTTTTGTTAAATTGTGACAAACTAATAAGATTACAGCTAAGAGTTGTAAGGATTACATTTAACAATCTATCTTTAATAAGACTTTGTCCTCATCTTGGCCTTAGACTTTCTATGTAACAAAAGTCCTCAAACCAAATTTTTCATGGACAATCTATGCCCCCTGACACAAAGCACACACACCTTGAAAACCCACTTGCAAAGTTTAAATAGAAATGAAAAAAGTGAGGAAGATATATTTCTGTATCAATATAGTCCTGGAGGATTTCTATCATACAATAGCTTCCTCTCCATTTTGATGCATCTTAGATCCACACTAAGCCCCAGCTGAAAAATTAAAATATGGGGTGGGAAAAAAAAAAAACCAACCAAACCTTTGTCTACAGAATACTTTCAAAAATAATACAGTTGAAGTGATGGAGCACTACACTCTGGTCTCAGAATAACCCATAGCAGTGGTAAAGAGCAACTAGAGAGAACACCTCAAGCCACTACTGCCTCTCACACCCACAAAGGGTCCTAACATACTATACCCTTATTAGGGTGTAATACAAAACTAGCAGTGTTCCAATAATTAGTTGAACGTGTTCAATCACCATAAACATGGTCCTACTACTAATCACTTTTTGTGTTACTACCCAAATAGTTGTTTTTTCTTGCAGGTGAAGCAGCTCCATGGCTCCTCCATGGCCAAGCTAGTAACATCACTAGTTGACTTCAGATCCAGCAGACATTTGCATTGAGCTCCTGATGGCAAGTGCCATTAGCCAACAACAATTAAATTTTTGCAAGTCTTCACATAAGCCTTTTCCTTTTACTATTGCTAAAGATGGCATTCCCATCACAGGTACTGCTCTTGCTCTTAGATTACCTAGCCACACTTTTCTGCCTGCCATCCTGTCATGTCACCCATTCCCAGCTGCCCTCCTTTCTCTAGCTCTCAATATTGCCTTCATTCCTGGAAGTTCTTAATGACATCTTGATGTACTCCTTTTAGTCTCCTTATGTATACATATCAATCTACCTCTTGCTTCCTGTTATTATCTTTCAACTACAACAAAAAAGCTTCCATCAAGTGGTTTCTTCTTCCTTTCTGCTCAGATATTCATCTGAAGCAGTTAACAGCAGCATCTGCTCATATGCTTAGAGTAGTCCAGAGTGACCATTATATAAAGAATTTGCCCAAGCCTTCTACATCTAGTTAATCTTAACCTTCAAGAGCAACATGTGAACAGGCTACATTATACATGGCTAAGTCACATATTTTATACATCTATGGCATGCACAACCTAACTACTACTGGGAATTGTGAAAAGCTCATTTTGAAACACACTTAACCCAACTCCCTCCCCTCCTGTAGTTAAGGGGGACACTCACTATTCAGATACCCTGTTTTCCTATGAAAGGGCTGCATCTTGGACAGGATGTTTGGACTTAATTCTCAGAAGCAGCAGCAAGAGCCTTTACTCTAAAGCACAAACCCAAGAAATGGAGCATGATTTGTCAGCATCCCCAATTCTACTACCTACAAATTCAGGACTTTGAGAAACTAAAACCACACAAGAACAGGTGGTGCTACTTGCCCTGCTTCCAATATCTACAAAGGACTCTGGTGCACTTAGCAGACCCACTGCTTAAAGAGAACATGTGCTGACAGGTCTCTGCCCTTCAAGCCTGCTGTTTCTACCTTTGCCCACACATGGGGACACTTCTGCATGCCAAAGCTAGTATTTATCTGCCTCTTGTCTGAGCGATTCTGGGTTTGTTCTGCATGTTTCACAGTTCAAAGCTGCAGACTGATTTTTTGCCAGGAAGACACATTATTTATACTAAAGGTATATGCATACTGATGGCAAATATAAGGAGATTCATGTAACCCCAAATATCTTTCCTCATGAAATTAACACCTGTATTATCTCTGTACTGCTGCAAATAAACTCACACAACCAGAATACTCTAACACAATTTTTACAGTACCAGTAACTAGGACCATACGCATTTTCACTATAGGAAAAAATCCACAGCACTGCTATAGATCAAGGTAGTAATTTAGGGTTGGGATTTTCTTCAGGATTTATTACTTTAAGTGGAAGCAGTGTGGCAGAGCTCTAAGTAGACAGGTGGTGTTACAAAGTTACCATATTCTTTTGCATGGATATGTACCAAAACTTCCAAGTAGGAGTAATTTGCAGCTATGGGTAAGAACAGAAGTAGCAGCTGATGTGAAGATGTTAACGGTTATTACTGAAATATATTCACGTTATAATGACTAAGAGGCTCTAGAGTAGTCAGTTTCACCAATTTCTCATGTTAGTCATGCCTGTGGATAGCTTCAAAGTTCCCATGACAGAAAGTGGAGGAGTAATTCTACTTCTGAGCTTTAACAGCCATGTTTTGGGGACTATCCATGTAAATATAGTAAGAAAGCTACCTTCTCATTTCAGTCCCTGTGTTTTGGGAATAAGTAACCTGCATTCTTATTTCAGGGAGAAGCCTGATGATTTGGTGTTGTTTCACAAGAAATACTGTCGAAGTGCTGCAGTGTAACAGCCCTGGCTGTACTACTCCTTTCCAAAAAGGGGGTCAGGAAACACAATGATGACATTCAGCTAGAGCTAATAAGCCAGCTCAGGGTTGCTACTTTCCTTCCCCTCATGTAAGGTGCCCAAGATTTTGGGAGGAGGAAAGACAGGAAAGAAGCACTCTTGCTGCTCCTCAAACCTAAAAATAAATGGGACAGTACTGCTGCAACATTTAAGCCACACAAGCACTGAATAAAGCCTGAAATATTTATACTCTGGGCAAACAGTCACACAACTGTTGGGTTTTGCCCAGTATCTTTTTATCATTATCCAAACAGATCAGGAGATTGTGGCAGGAAAGTTTACTTTTCTGAGGGCAGACATGAGCCTGCTGCCAACTGTTTTAAGCTATGACTTTTTTCTGCAGTATTTTAGAAGCTAGTTAAGCATCAACTACAAGCACTACAAGACTATTATCTGACTTGTGATCTCAAGCAATAGTTTCCCCCTTCCAGCTTCTCTTGCTCAATCATGGAAAAAAAAAAAAAAAAACATGCAGCAGATTTAGTAGTTTTCACATTATAAAGAAATAGAGGTTTTCACATTATAAAAACTACAGAGGTGTCTGGTTCCTTTAAGTTGTGTACCATCTTCTAGATAAAACCCAAATAGCATGAGTAAACAGCCAGAAAAAAATAAAATCACATACACTACACAGAAGTTACAAAAATTACATATAGCCAGCTGCCACTAGACAGACCTTTTCACGAGTTAAAAAGAACACCCTGCACTAAATCACATTCTTTCTACTTGCAGGTATAAATGTGGAACTTAATTCCTAGTAAATGAGCTGTTAGAAACAAGATCGATCATGCCATGCAGACAAGTTTAATAAAGAGCACCAACAGGCCTTTGCTATTACAGTATTTAGCAAGGCTACTGATTTGGTGGCTACCAATTTCAGAAAACTGAAAGAGGAGACAGGAAATAAACATCTAGATCCAAATCAGGATTCAAAGGCAGACCTAATTAAACATGTTCCCCTTCTGTACTGCTCAAACAGTTTTGAAAATTTAGGCTTAAAAATGCCACACTTCGCACTACTCTACAGCCCAGTAATTTTCATGTTTAAAAAAACACATTGTATCATTCAGATATGGAAAGATCTTACATTTTTAAACTAGGAGTATTTGTGTTTGAGAATTTAAAAAGAGCTTAAAACAGGTCTTACATGCTGTATTGTTAGATTGCACATACTGCTTGACCATGATATACCATAGTCCACCTTGTTCTATCAATCTAGAAAGCTGGAGAAAGACAACAATGGAATGTTTTCCTAATCCCACAGGAAGATTGCTCTGAGCCACCCTCTCCACCTCAAGACTCCAAAGCTCACTCAAATTTCACACATGGCCAGAAATCAGCAATAG
Source organism: Phoeniculus purpureus (assembly GCA_028565055.1). NCBI lineage: Eukaryota > Metazoa > Chordata > Aves > Bucerotiformes > Phoeniculidae > Phoeniculus > Phoeniculus purpureus. Next base: position 5,978,779 of record JAOXOE010000787.1, on the reverse strand, counting down.
TTCAGACCCAAGTTCCCAACAGGAAGAAATTTATAGTTAGCTATAAGTCCAGTCTGCATTTCCTTCCACAAACTCCCTAAGATGAATGGAAAAAAAGCCAAGCTTTCCTGTTTCACAACAGCTAGCAATCATGATGTAGGATGCAGCACAATTGCTTGAAATAGCAGTGTTATTCACATGAAGATACCTCTCTAAACAGGTCTTTCAGAATTTTGGAGTTGGATACAGTGCCTCATAATAATTCCTGTGATCCACTGTAGACATAGCCTCAAGCTACTTGACAGCTGTACGCTGTTCAAGGCCTACAAGTTAGGCCTGCTTATTTTCCAACTGAGACAGCCAGATTTCAGTCAGGTTTCATTCTTGCAGTCTATCCTTTTGCTGCAGTGAAGGGCAAGATGCTGATGTACTTCATTCAGGCATTTATCTTACTTCAAAAGAACATCTTAGAAAACCCACAAATGCTGATGACAGTATTTTTCAATTTCTATTATTCAGGTCACATCAGGAATACATCCATTGTCTCAACTCATCCATTCTTTTCTTCCACCCCCTAAAGACCTGCAGTTACTTCTAGAGGCCTTCATCATCCATCCTTTGACATCCATGATGAAAGCATGGGCATTCACATACATTGTTATTTCATGTTTTGACACATACTGAGGGAGAGTTCACAGAACTGCTCAGGTTGCAAGAGATCTTCAAGATCTCACAGGGTCCAACTTCAACCTAACACTACTAAACTCTGTCTAACAACCCATGACTAAACCATGTCCCCAATCACCACATCCGAATGCTTTTCAAACACATTCATGGATAGTGACTCAACCACCAACATGGGGAGCCTGTTCCAGAGCTTGAAGCTACTTAAGGTTACTTTAAGCATTTCCAGTTGAGTTGAATATTTGATACTAAGCAAGTTTCAAAAAGGTATTAGACATGCTCACACTTGATGTAACTCAAAATCAAATATCAATGCTTATATTAGACTTGTGTAAGGAAAAAGCACGTTAAGTTTCATGAAGCATCTTTATCATACAACAAGAATAATAAAATTTCACTTGTGAGCTAGGTAGAAGTATTTCTAAGCAGTGAAGAAACCTCTTCTTCACTATGGTGCTGATTTCACATATCCAAGAGTAAGATCCAACTAAGAATCTTAGAAAGGTGCAGAGAGAAAAACAAGGTCTATTGGACCTACCATTTTGGACAACCACCTCAGTTCTTTTTGCTCTTTGATGGTCCGTTACAACAGCGGGGATTGACAGTATGGAATGGTAAAGAAAAGCAAATACTCATTCTTGCACTAAGAAAAACACACTACCTATTTTAAACTATTTCTTCAGACATCCCTTCCTTGGATTTTAAGTACGGAATGGCTTCTGAGCAGCTGCAGAGATTGAAGATGGCAACATGCTATTTCTAGGGAGATGCAACAGATGTTTTACACTTGTTAATATGTACATCCTATTTTAAACACTTGTGCTGAGCGCAATCAGTACATAATTGTTGCTCAACATTATTCAAGCAAAAAAAAAAAAACACCAACAGGCAGCACCCAGAGCAAGACACTTCCTGTTAAATACAAAGGCTGTCAAGAAAAAAATTTCAAGATTCATGCAGCATCTACAGACATGCACAAACTGCCTTCCTGTAAGTTTCCTTTACATAAGAGGGACATTTGTAGACAGCTCAATCCCCGCTTCCTTGTGATACTGAAAGAATGTATTAGTTGTATGATAAATTTGAGACACAAGTCTGTAGTTCTACTATCTTACATCGTATTATGTAAACTAAAGCCATTAAACTGGACACAAGTATATGAATATTCTTGCTAGGTTACATTAAGTGTGGCTGAGGTTTTGGGTTTTAAATGAAAACACAGTTCTAGAACACTTGTTGGATCAAAGTATTACTGAAATTAAAGGCCATGTTTAAGCAAAAAGACTTGAACAAAAAAAATCAAGTGCAGAAGGTATCATGCTCTTCAAAGGGATTACCCTGCTTTGCTAACTGTAGGATGAGGTCTAATTATAAGTTGGCCTCCTTTGTTTAAGCACTAACATTTGGTCTACAAAGCAAAATTTAGACAACATACAACAAGGTAGAGAGCACCTACCTACACCAATTTACTTAAATGGGAAGAAGATTAAGTAGTCATACCACTGAAAAAGACGACAAGAGGAACTGATTTAGCTAACAGCTGCACTTCCAAGGCAAGTATTTGTAGCACACAATCTGCAGGAATGTACAGAGAAGCAGCTCACCTGTTCTATAAAAAAAAAAGACACAGAAGTGACAACTACTAGACGTAGCACAGACTTAGCTACAACCTCCAGGGTACAATCTTGATAATGCTTTGAAATTATGATTACACACTATCCCTTAGGTCTACACTAGGAACTCTGGTGTTTGACAAGTCTCTTTAAGACATGCAAAACTCAGTATGTTGATTCTGCACAGTATAATTAATCTTAATGCACTATGATTTTCTTCTTGTTCATAGTATGTTTTGAAATATCTCTGCCTGCTAGTTTCAAAAGACAAACAGAACCAAGTCTAAATGCTTCATCAGTATTATTTTTACCTAAAATTATGTAATACATATTCCCTGAAGTGGCCCTTCAATTTTGGTATTTGCTCCCTGGTATAGCAAGAATACATTAAGGCCCATATTTGTTGGTTTTAGGTCAGGCCTAGCCCAAAGCAGATGATCTTGGACAGAGGCAAAAATCCTAAAATACTAGCCGCAGTTGTATACAGAAACCAGTTGTATTTTTATTCCATTTTCCAGTGTTAGTGGAAATTTAAAGGTGGCATACATATTTAGACAGCTGTCAGTCAACATCACGAGGTCCCTCTCTGCTGGGCACCTTTCCAGCCACTCTTCCTCAAGCCTGTAGTGCTGCTGAAGGTTGTTATGGCCAAAGTGCAGTACCTGACATTTGGCCTTATTGAAACTTTTATATAATTGGCCTCAGCACATTGATCGACAGACCTGCATCTTTTATTATAGGTAGTTAGAGTCAAGGACTCAATAGCCCAGTGCCCCCATTTCCTACTTCTCATCATTTCATCTCCACAACCAAAGTGATGTTGAAGCAGAACTGACTATCTCTGAAGACACTAAAGCTCAAATACTGCTGTTAGCTGAGCCCAGACACTGTGGCTCCAACATGAAGTATAGCCTTTCCTATGCTTGTGCAGAGATAGGAGACAGAAGCACTTCTCAGAAACAGTTTAAAAATAGCATCTGACAACTGCCCAGCATGCCTTTATAAGCTTCTGAGCTTGTTCCCACATATGAATGCTGGGTAATGGAGCATATCTTTAGAGAGGAATTCAAAGTGTAGCATCACTCCGATAAAAGCAAGTTTCATTTTATGAGGAGTAATGTTCTAAATCAGGGTAGTTGTGACAATGGCAGTTTAAGTAACATGCTCTTATAAAGTTTTCTAATTAGAAGGTATATAGTTCCGGATGGAGTTTGAGACAACTTACCTTGTCTCAGCAGGCCAGACTACATCAAGCAATCTACCAGCAGCCTGACAACAAAATGAAGCTGCCTAACCACAGCAGTTTAGCAACTGCTGGAGAATAAAACTGGTAAAAGCTCTTATGCTAGAGACTGAATAACTGTCTCAATCTCATGATCAGCTTTAGCTTCACTTAGTCTTTTAAAGGGACTTCTTTACCTGTGCTAATAAAGTTCTCCAGACAGCTCTTCCACTTAAGTTCTTCTTGTGTCTGCCCCACTAGTTTTGAGACACTCCAGATCTGCCACACAAGGTAGTATTTTTACTTGTACTATTTGGTTTATAGCAGTTAATACTGCTAATACTGGATCAAACAGCTACCAAAGATCTGTACTCATAACAACCAACTGAACAGGAAGACACAGACCAACATATGTACATCAGATACTAAGAACTAAACTCTGACAACAAATTTTCCTAAGTTGTCAATCTACTAAACTGTTGGAAAAATCCACCTGTAATCAATGTCAAAGTCTACCTGTTCTGAATATATCATTCTCCTGTCAGACTTGCATACTTCTGAAAGTGCTTGAGTCCTAACAGGTCACACTGAGTAGGACCACAGCAGTCTTCAAAAGCCAGACCTTTGAAGAGGCATGAAATACTGCTGCATTCAAGCTATATTTCTGCTTTTGAGAAAGAAGTACTGCATGACTGTGCACCAGTAGTTAGCTTACAGACAGTGTTTCCATACTTAAATGCAGGAGTGCAGGAAGTTTGTTGAGCCTGTAGCTACTTCTTAGTCCTATTAAAAAGCTCCTTCCAAACAAGTCACAGTAAGAAATTTCAATGGAGATAAACCTATTTTATCTACCACGTCATAACCACGCAAATAGAGTAGCTGCATTTTGCTTGGTTTCCAAGCCCATAAGCAACACAAACACTTTGCTTTTTCTATGACACGACCACCTCCAGCTACAGAGTCCATGCTTCAGTAACTTCCTGATTCTGGCATAGATCAACTCTCAGAAACTGTCTTCCTAGAAATCCTCAACAACCACCACTGTGCTTAGCACTGATAGAGTAATCATTCCATTGTTGACTATTTTCAAGACCTTCAAAGATGTGTTATTGTCAGGGCTTCCAGGGCTAGCAGTATATTATGATCAGGTCACAGAACCACTTAACTTATGCAAGTTACTCCAGAGACCTTATCACAGCTCTTCAGAGCAACCAGAAATTAATCAGAAAAAGACTTCAAGTAACAAGGTCATGCTGGAAGGAGAAAACAAACTACTGCCTCACTTCCCTACCTAAAGATCATACCAGTGAGCTGGACTTGCTGCAAATACCCACTAATCCTGGGATTAGCGGGCCACACAACAGCTTTAAACTTGCTCTTTAAGTGAGGAACTCAACTGTTAAGAATTCTAGAACCAGCCAATAATTGGTTTTCCTTCTAGCAAAAAACCTTTCTAGTCCTAACTTTTTCAGAAAAGCCTGAAGTGAAATTCCTGTCCTGCTGCTGATCAACCCTTGACCAGTCTTCCTACATAGACAAACTGATCAGTTGGCACTCACTGAACCTGTTTCCACTACCCACAAATAATGCTTATTAACATTTGACTAGTGACCATTGTGACTCACAGATTATCACTTTTAGTATTAGCTCAGAACTCATCCAGAAAGATGAATCCTTCACTGAATACTCTGATATTAGACTATCAGCCACTTCTGAAAGAAACAAGTCTATTCCAAGTTTTGCCCTGTTCCAACAAAATAAACTACTTAAATCCAAAATCTTGTCAATGCTTAACTAGGCCACAATTAAGAAGAAACATCCTTTAACTTGTTTTTGTCAGCTGTTATTTCAGTGAATCTGAAACTACCTTGCCAGGTACAACTGCAGGTCAGTCTAGCAGTGCACACCTTCCTACTCCAAGTAGGAGAATCTGTGAAGCCACACAAACAACATTCATACTAGAAAAACATCCACTACAATTACACATGCTACATGCACTCTTCCCACATGATCACTTGTGGAATCAAAAAAAGGGGTGATGCAGAAACAAGAATGGAACAGCTGGGAAAAGGTGCAGGATCATCTTTCAGAATAAGCACTACTTCAACTGTTTCAACTATGGTATCAATTCATACTCAGATTTATTACAGTTAATATCTATCTTCTTTCTCCCCTAAATACCCTTGAACTCCTGTCAGTCCCTTTGTAAGGCTAAAGGTAAACAACAGTGTCTAAACAACAGGCCTTAGCAAGGGCACAGCCTATACACACTTGTCCAGACAAGTTAGATCCACAGGTCTTAATTGCTGGAGAACATCCAGCCAATGAAAATACTATAAGGGAAAGAATTGTAATTCAGTAGAAATGGTTTCTCTTCCTGGAAGGCTACATGCCTGTTTTTACCTACAGCTCCTTTCCTTCCCCTCATCTTGTGCATCATGACACAACTTGCATCAGACTGGCCTTTAGGCAAATCCGCTCCCCTGATGTTTTCATCTCTAAATAATACACACATGTTTTTCACTCCTCTCCTGCAGCAGAAGTAATTCAGAATGCAGCAGACACTTTGGAGAACGCACCTCAATACTGCTAGAGCTACTGCTTCTTTGAAGATAACATAGTTTCCCTGAGAACAGCCAATAAAACAACCTCAAAACAAGCAAGACAGTACTATGAGCTCATGAAAGCTTGCCTTGATTTCTATAGGTTCATAAAAATCAGACACACCTCAAATCAAGTACTACTGCAACAAGGTACCAGTTACACAAAAAGCTTTTAAGGTTCACTTTTTTTCAAGCAAATTCTGACACCAGTGTTAGCTACCTAAAAAGGTACTACACAGTTAATTATTTGACTTTCACATATTTTATAGAAACTACTCTAACATAAACATTCAAGCTGCTCTCTTACAGTGTGGTATGTAACTACTCCCTATTCTGTAATTATAGAACACAAAACCAATAAATGTACTAATAAAATGTGAAGTTCCCCCTCATCATCTGTTCAAATTAAGATCTGCAAGAAAATACAGTATCAGATTGCAAACGTATCAAAAGAATCATTGTACACTGAAAGCCTCTTTGGAAGCTTCCACTACAAACAGTATTTACCTTGTGTCATACTATGTCTACACAAGAAGAATCAGACTTATGTTGTCAACAAACCAAATGCCTCCTAACACAATTTCCAGTAAGCACTTTTTTAAAATAAAAAAACCATCACAGAAGCCTCACAACCTCTAGGACTCAAGAATCCTGCTCTTCATAGTAATCTGCACTGAACAGACATAGTTGATGCACTATTCAGCTGACAGCCATCACCTGACACTAAAACAAAACGACAGGGGCTGGCAAGAGGGAGACCATTCTCTTAGGACAGATCTTACACTCTAAAAGCAAGGCTCAAATGAGACTGAATTTTTGAGAGCTTCACACTGTGAAGAAGTTTAATTACTGTATCTTCCATTTCTTTCCTGGTATCTTTTATACCACCTACAAATGAAAAATGTAGCACCATTAGATGCTCTAAATCCTGCTGTTCTCCCCCTCCCAACATCACAGAGATGGCCTGCAGGCTGTATCTACAACTAATATGGACTACTTACAGTAGCTCCCAAGTTCCCACTCAGTTCTTATGTAATTAGACACCACCTCACCGTATTACATAATATATATTAAACAATGTCTATTATGCTGGAGTCTTCTGTATTAGTCATATACTCAGTTACTTTCATTCCACAATTTCACACAAAACATTCACCAAGTTTTCAAGCTGTACCCTCCATCCAGTTATTACTGTGGAAGAATAAAAATATTTCATGCTTATCTGGGGACAAGCTAAGACAAGAAGAAAAGCTACAAAGCACCTCTAAATGCAACAAACCTTAGTGCCCTTAAAGCACTACCGACTTCAACTGTTAATCTGCTGAGTTACATGTAGAGACTAAATTTGCACCCTGCCATACAAGAACAAGACACAGGAACTAACACCGAGTTGCTCTGTAAACAAGGGAACCCCACACAAACAGTAACACATCTTTAGAGAAAAAAGAAGTTTGACTTGGAAAACGCATTTTTCACTTCCCCCAGCCCCAATCAGTATATTGAAATTAAGACACTCAAAATGTATTTGCCAGGCTTCCAAGTCTACCCAGACTTGTGTTACTAGTTCATTTTCCTATGAACCTCTCAAAGTAAGATACAGGGAATCTTTAGGGTATTTGCATACCACAGTTTTCATTTGCACTAATTATATCCTTAAATCCCTGCGCTAAGGACGTGGCCATCTGCGGCCTAACCAGGTAATCCACATCACCCCACAGAGAAACTGCTGAAACCCTACTACGGGGTTCAACAACATACAAATTAAGTAGTATTGGATCTCCTTCTCCCATAACCAAGTTCTGTTCAAACAGAATAACGCCATGAATAGTTTTAATATTTTTTCATTAGACTCCCCCTCTCGTACTCTCAAGCAAAGCTACACTGGAAATGCGTTGACCTCGTTAGAATAACAACTCCGCATAGCCTGTGCATTTTCCTCTGCTGTTTTAATGAGGTCATTCAGACACCGCTTAAATCGCCTCTTACAGTCAGCTGCTCTGCAAAACCTATTCTGTTATTCCGGGGGAACCTGACTTACAGGCCAAAATGCTTTCGCACACGACGGGAGCCGGGGGAGGGCAACGGAGGCCCTAAGCGTGAGGCACCCGCTGGCGGCTACCCCCGCCCAGGCGGAGGCGCCGAGGGGTAACTTTCTGTTGCGGACGGTAAAGCCTTGCGCAGAGAAAGGGCGGAATGGCAAAGCTTCCCCCGAGCGCAGTTACACCCTGGAGAGGGGTGGAGAATGAGAAGCGAGAACCTTCCTCGGCGGCAGCTACACCCTCGTGCGTTAGGTTAATGGGGGGGGAGGGAAATGGGAAGGGACGCGGCACCGACAGCGCTGTGCGGAGCTGGGAGGGAAGCGCGGGCTCTCCCGGGCAGCCGCCACCACCGCCTCAGCCCGCTGGTCCGCAGCCAAAGCCCACAAGAATGCAACGCGGTCACATGACCTCCGGCGGACGTGCAACTCCCTTCCCTCTCCAGGGAGACCCTGCGCCATCTTGTACTGACGCAGTTACTAAAGGAGACACAAGTACTTCCACGCTCGCTCTTCCCCCGCTCCTCGCCTCAGAAGCCCCGGCCACTGTTTGGGAAAGAGAAGACAAGGCCCGGTCCTCCTTTCCCGTTCGCCGGCTCGCCAGGGATATCCCGCCCGCGCAGTCCTCCCCTGCGCTAGGATCATGGCGCTCGTTTCCTCCCTTTGCACCAGCCTCCCCTAGCAGCTCCTCAACCCTGCCCAGCTGCGGCTGCCCCTGCTGCAGCATGATGTCAGCATCAGCCAACCAGAGCGCGCAGAGCCAGTCCGCCCGGCCCAGCTATTGGATGCCGCGCGGCCCCCTCCCCCCAACTTCGACTTCGTCTGCGCCACGGTTCGCTGCGGAGCTGCAGCCGAGGCACAAGCGGGGGAGGGGAATAGGAGGGCAGGAGAAAAAAAAACACCCTACACAAAAAAACCGACAACCAAACCCACCAAGACGCCAGCCGCCATTTCGCGCAACAACAGGCAGAACCCGAGCGAGCAGCCCCAGCCAAGCGCCCTAAGGAGAGAGAAAGAGAGAAAGAGACACACGCACAGAAGAGTTAGACAGGAAAAAATACCCATAGACTCCGCCGTGGTCACAAGACGTTTAATCGCCCCCCTCCTCCCTCAGACTCAATGCCCCGTTAAAGCCGCCTCGTCTGCGTCCAACCAGCTAGCGGATCCCTTCACCTCAGCTCCCTCCTGCCGCAGCAGCAGCTCTTTAGAGCCCCAAACTCCCTGCTCAAGGTGTGAGGGGACGCTAGTCTATGGCGCTGCTGCTAACTGCTTCTTCAGTCACCCGAATGTGGCGGCTCCATCGAGGCAGGGTAACAGCTGCCAGCCCAGCTTTTATCTGATGCCCCGAGTTTGCGCACTGAAGTAGGCTCGCTCAGCCCCTGGTGGGCGTCGAATGAAAGCCCAGCCACCGCCTCCCCTCCCTCAATCCAGCCGTATTGCTGGAGGGGCTGAAGCCAGGCAGGGGAGGCAGGGCGGTGTGTGGGCAGAGCGCGAGCTGGGAGGGAATATGGCGAGGAAGAGGAGCTCGGTACCAACGGCAGAAGCTGCGTCTGCTCCGAAATGCCGAGTGCGGCTTCCGCCGTGCAGCTCGCGCAGACTCGGATAAAAGCAGTCCGTACCTGCTGCCGGAGTGCCGTTCTGTAAGGGGGAAACGAGGCACATTCATGGCTCGTCTCGTTCCCTGCAGAAAAGAAACGCCTTCAGCTAGTGCTACCCCACTCGCTTTAAGAAAAGACGTTCTCTCCCGCGTGGCTTCAACACTTCGGGGAAGGTTTGCAGCCTCAAGTGACTTACTGACAGAAGAGATTCAGAAAAAGCCTCCACAACGGCCCGACGTGGCTCAGTCAACGCTCCCCCTCCCTCCGTTTCTTGCCCCCCTCTTCCCCGCTCCTCATGATCCTCTGCATGTGTGAGACCCTTCGGGCCTGCCAGGCTTTTCGCGTATTTTGTGGCGAAAATTCATTCCTCGGGTTGAGTTCCATAAAGAATAGTTATGCCGGGAGTAAAGACGACGGTCCTGAGGAGGAAGCCGGATGCGGGAGGGCTGGGGGGAAGAGCAGCCGAGGAGGTAGTTTTGGCGTTTGTGTTCAAAGGATGCAGCTCTGAGTCAGACATCCTCTCGCCCGCGCTCGGTCCCACGACAGCCTGGGACGGAGCCCCTGCCCCTCCCCCGCGCTCTGCGCCTCCGGGGCTGCGGATCGCCCCCGGCAGCAGCCCCAGATGCAGCCGCCCCTCCTCCGCTGCCCTACTTCCCTGCGCACCTCCTCGCAGCCCCCCTGCCCAGCCCAACCCGTGCCGCAGTCTGGTGTCGCGGCCGCGCCCATAGCCGAGCCGTTCAGAGTAACGTTCAAAGCGCTGCTGCAAAATGGACACTGAGCGCTCAGCAAGCACAGACCACTCTAGCAGCCCATAAGCAAAATGGCGGCTGTTTGGCTTCGCCTTGGTAACCCTGCCCCTGCCAGGCGGGGCGGGTGAGCCCCGTGCAGTGGGAGGGAGGGGAGAGCGGACGCCATTTTCCCAGAGAGAGGCAGTGACATAGAAGGGAGCGTAGGAGGCTGAAAGGAGTGAGACACGGGAGCAGCAGCGGCGGTGGGGTTTGTACACAGGTCCCAAGGCAAAAGCGCTTCCCAGCTGGTCCCTGTAGGGTTCTGCGTAGTGAGCGAGGTTTGGGGGGAGGGTGGGTTCTCTCTTTCTTTCCCTTTTCTTTCTTTTAGTAGAGCCTGCTGAGGGCTGAGTCCTACCTAGGGTAGGGATATCCGCAGTGGGGCTGTTGCATTGTATTGGCTGAGACAGAGAAGGGGCTCAGCTGAGGGGTCTTGCTG
>JAOXOE010000787.1:5912395-5967721 GCA_028565055.1 Phoeniculus purpureus | reverse complement strand
GTCACCATCCCTGGAGGTGTTTAAGGAACGAGTGGACGCGGCGCTTAGGGATCTGGTCTAGCAGCTAGATAATAGGACAAAGGCTGGACTCGATGACCCTGGAGGTCCTTTCCAGCCATGATGATTCTGTGAGTCTGTGAAACTTTTTAACATCTCAAATTTTCCAACACCCCCCCGCCCCCCGCAGCGTCTGCCCATATATTGTTCGTTGATCTCACGGCCAGCATATTAAAACAATTCATGAGAAGCTCATTAAAACCTTAGCAAGACAAGTCTTCTGGTCCATATCATCAGAGGAGATAATAGCCTACAATCTAGAGCATGAATATGTTGTAAGAGACAAAACAGAGCTGTTCAGACAAAGAACACTCGGAATGTATTGTTCCGTAAGCAGATGTTAAATTACTTCACTGTAAAGTGGAATTTATAAACCCCAAAGCAATGGTATTTTTACGTGAACAAACAAGATCAGTTTATCATTTCAGCAGGGTGACATGAAACACTTGCACGTGTGTCCCGCCCTGTAAACAGATGTGTTGATCCAAACACTACGTGTATGCAGAAGTACTGACAGAGAAGACAGACCAGGCGTATCCTGACGGGTAAACCAGCTCAAGCATGAAGAGAACGGTTTCAAAACCCTATCTCAGATAAGGCAGCTGGCTCAAGATTAAACTGTCATCTAATTGGAGCTATAGATCCTTGTGTGCAAGGAGGACAAGAAGCAGAGTCCCTCTGAGGATACACCCTGAGATAAGATGGATACAAAGAGAGCTCAGAGAAAGCCTCAGTTTTTCCTGGAAATTGTTAATATCGGATACATCCGATATAAAGCAAACAAAAACCAAAAAGCTGGCTTCATGCCTGGGTAAACACCACGGGGTTACCACCTTGTGAGGGATATTGTTCTCAGTCACATGCTCATTGTTCCTCTTCTCACCAGAAACAGATCTTACAGCCCAGAGATTTTCACTTCAGATTATTAAAAACCACTCAGACTACAATTACCTTCATAAAGAGCCTATTGATAACTGTTTATAATTCATTCTCACAGTCAGGTTAACAACAATAAACCAGGATGTAAAAGCAACATCTGAAAGGTGAATGTACTTACATCGGTGTCGGGTCCTTTGTCAGCCCCAGGACAAGAGAAGGTAACGAACTCATGGCATCTCTTATGAACCACAAAACAGCAAACTGGTAACAAAAGGGAAAGGAACAGTTAGAGTGGTATAGGTGTGGGACGTTTATTTCTCTAGGAATAAGTATAATCACACAGGAAATAAAACCAATAGCCAAATATTTCACCTGTACGTCAACGAAACAACCAAGCAAACAACAGCATTAAAGAGGAGGCAAGCCTGTGCGTTTAAACATCATAGCACACTACACAGCGACAGATTGCTAATGTTTAAGACAGCCTATAGCGCCAGGATCTAGTGTGGGATGAAGAGGTCCTCTGTGAAGCGCCACATTTCCTGAATCGAAACCCCTGTCTGCAACAGGAGCTGTCAATGTGCACTGAGGCAAGAGCAGGAATAAGGAATGAGGAGCTGGAATGAAACCCCTCCTTGGCTAGGGATGTGTTCATCTTGGTGAAGAAATCTACCAAGATTCAGTGTCTTCACTAGTTAATTGCTTCTGTGAGAAACCTTAGCTCTGAGTGATGACTGTTGTAGAGAACAGTGTTCTCATATCACAGAATGGCAGGAGACAACGGGAAGAGAAAATTAGCTGCCAATTACAATATGGGTCCCGTTTAAAATTTATGAATGACCTGAAAGAAGCTTTTCTTTCTGAGATAAGGAAAAGCTTAGTTTAATTTAATTATGCAATGTGACCAAGGCTGTAGGTTCTCTCACAGCATAGGACATACTCATTTCCCAAAAGCACATAAAAACCCCCTATTTCCCTCAGTGTGCCTACTTTGAGAAGCAGCTTCTGACCCCCACTACAAGTTGTTTCTTAATGTTGAGCTTAGTTCAGGTATTTCAAAATTGGTCTGCGTTTCAACAGCACAGAACAACCTACAGTTGAGATTGTGAAAAATCGTGAAATAAACACCAAGCCCTCAAGTATTGAGTTGGGTGACTGTAATGAAATGATTCCAAAGTAATTCACAAGTTATTTACAGATAATCCATTCCCTGAACACCGTCAATGTTACATTGCCTACACATAAAAATGCACTGTTTTAAAGGACAATTTGGAAGAATAAAATAGATTTCAGGTGACTGGCAACTGCAAACACTGAATCTCCTTAGTCTTGGTGGAAACCAAATTCAACTATCTCCATTTCTCTACGCATCCCATTTCATGTGGCATCTTTAACAGTTCTCTTCCCCATTTATAACACACATCAATTCCTTTCACCTAATGAACGAAGCTGAGAAAGATGTCATCAAGTGCCCCTTTGTGCCTTTGCAGCACACAGCAATGATTCCCCCATAATGCCAGGCTGGCCTCATTTAAAGCCCTAAGTCAGCTGCCTGGCTTTAAAGGAGACTAATCACCTTTCTATCTTTCTCCAGCTATTTTCCTCATCATCCCTCGCAGCAATTGTTTCCCACTGTTCTATTTCTGACACGACATATGTTTATTCTTTGGGTACATGGAATAAAAGGAGCTTTGCTCCACCGACTCCATATAAGCTCTGCTGCCTTCATCTGAGCCAGAGTTCTGGCTCAATGTATGCTGCCCGTTTGGTCTGTCTCGTTTGTTAATTGATCTACATCCCAGTGAATCCTACAATTATCATTTTCATGGTTTGTTTCTACCAACTGAAAGATCACTAAGTGGCAATTACTATTAATATTACTTTGCAGCTGAAAAATGTTTCACATCAAAATTGTCTTTTCGGTTCCAAACCTTCCACTCTTGAAGACAATAGCCTGAGTTCTGTTTGCAGGAGCGAATCACATGCTAAAATGAGAAACAATCTCATTTCCTTCAGAAAATGGTACAAGTAAATGAAATACTTTTATATGCAGTGACCAAACAGTCGCAAAATACAACACAGACATCTAGGCAAAAGATCTGAGACATCTCTATGGAAAGGTTCAGAATCACAGAACCATTAAGGTTGGGAAGGACCTCTAAGATCATCTTGCCCAACCTTCAGCCCAACACCTCCACAACCACCAGACCATGTCCCAAAGTGCCACATCCACTGGCCTTTTGAACCCCTCCAGACATGGGGGCTCTGCCACTGCCCTGGGTAGCCTGTTCCAGTGTTTAACTGCACTTTCACACTGAGCTGCTTTACCTTTCCAGTTAGAACCTTGAACCGGCTACTCCAGCTCAACCTTTATCTAGCAATAGTGTATGTAACAAAACAATATATATATTTGTGCATCTACTTGGAGCAATATTTATTAAATACTGCAGTCATATCCTACCTCAGAGCTGACAGCCTCTCCTAGCATAGTAAAGAATTCACTCAACTGGAGATAATGCCAACTCTGTCTCTAATACCATCTGAGTGTCAAGATAGATAAGTAGGAAGAACAGTGTCACTCCTTGCTACAGCCTTGTTCTACAGGTATGAATTTTACCTACAAACTTCTGTGAAAATGATGCTATCACACTCCAGTGGAAACACCAACCCCGCTGCCAAAATAACTCAGGCAGGGCTTGTCCTTTTGGACTTGACGCTACACCTCAAACAAAGGCTTCAATTATCAGTGTTGACTACTGAAGTTTAAAAACTCTTTCTGTTCAGCCTACTGACAGACTGGCTGTTGAGTGTACCTCAGTGTGGACAGTCCCCTGTTACTTTTCCTTTATATCCCATTTGTAATGGGTTATCCATCTCCAAAGAACCTGGTTCATTAGTGAGCGATTCAAGAGCATCAGACTGCTCACCTTTTGAAAATACTCAAACAAGAACTAAAATAAACAGTGGAATAGACAATTCTCATGGAATCGTAACTCTAAAGGGAAAAGGACGAGGGTGAACTAAAATCCCTAGTTAACAGCAATCAGCTCCACACATACAATTTAACTCCAGAATTTTGATTTTGAAATGCAGCTATTAGGGTGTATTTTAGCATTAGGGGTTTTTTAATCTTCTTAATTTCACAGAGCAATACAGAGCTAGAGAATTCATGTAAAAATTTACTTAGTTCAGCTAAGCGCAAACAAAACGTTGATCTGCTTAAAATAACAAGTCATATTTTAGGAATAGAGATGAAAAATAACCTCCCGTTTGTTCCTTGTTTTGAAAAGATGTTAATAGCTTCACATCACTTATTGCAGCTGTTAAGAAGTCACATTATGTTCACCAGCTCCTTGTAATCAAAGTTATATTACATAACTTTGCAAAGACTGCCAGCAAATTTGTTGCTTTACATTTTAACGAGGGGGTAAGCAGAGGCGAGCTGGCACACACAAGCAGTTTGAGAGAACAAGTGGTCTCATGAGGCTGACAAAATTAAAACTATTGAGGTGTTTCCATGTTTTGAAGTGTGGTCTGTGTGTTTGTGTCATGGTATACATAATCTAGTTGTGAGTTTCCATCCTTTCCAGCTCTGGACTTATTGGAGACAAACACTCGCTCAGCAGCCCAGGACAATGCGTGGGGAGGGCATCTGGAGGGAAGAAGGGGAGAACAAAACCAGCCTTGTGCTGCACAAACAGGCTAACTGCTAGTTCTGTGCTGGCACACTGCATCTACCAGGCTGCTCGTCACCCTCCATCTTCCCTGCACTGCTCCAGAAAGGAGAAATCCTAAGTGGATACCATGAAACAAGGAAGAATGTGGTGAGGAGCACTCAGTGAAGTCTCACAGCAAACAGGCAGAAGACGCTCTCCATGATTGGTGGGAGTTACCAAACGTAATGGAGGGTAGTTGGTTCTATTCGACACTTTTATTTCAATCCATTTTCAAGCCTCAGTCTCCACAGATTACTTAACCTTATGTCTGAAGTGCTCTACAACCACAAGCATTCCTAAGAACCAAGGACAAAAAATAAAGGCCAAGGTCATGTCCTCCACAACGCAGAATTATTAGGAAAGTCCAACAGATATTAAAAAAAAAAAAATCACTGTTATTAGTCCTACTTTTAGAAAAAAATATTCTAGATGAGCCTTCCCAATAGACGTGGATCTCTGTACTGCACCACAGTATTAATTTATTCAGTAAAACAAATTAAACTGCAAAGCTAAAGGGCAGTGAGAATGCATTTCTGAGTCTAACTGAACAGCCAGATATCATCTGTAAAGAATCAGTGAAGTTTCTCAAGTCATCTTTAACATATTTCTGTAATGGTCAAGCCTGTTCTTCCACCTCAAATGATCAATTTATAAAGCCACAACCACACTCACTACAAATCAGGTATTATCTTCCCACCTAGACAGACTTTAAAGCTGTGGTTCCAAGTATGGCAGAATTAGTTGCCCAACAACAACAGACATGCATACTCTGGCCTCCATCATTTGTTTCTAAGGTTTCAGGCATTGATTCTTCCAAGAGAAGTGTTAGAAGAGGTCTGGTTGGCAGCACTCCGTGCACACTCGATATTTGTTGTTGGGTTTCTGCTTTCGACTTTTGTTGTTGGGTTTGGAACAAGAATCGATTCTGAATTGGACTAAGGAGTTACAGGAGAAGTGTAATAAGCACAAATTCCCTCTCTGCCTTACTCTCTGAGTGTACTAGAGAAATTCAAGGGCCTCTACAGTAGCTTGGAGCACTGTATAATTTTTATGGTGCTTTTTCACATGCTTTGCATTTTCAGTGAGGCCACAGAATTTCCCCAAGGGGCCCATATTACTGGCTGACTTGCATTTTCTACACGACACCCTGCCATGAATGAATTTGCCACACGGCACACCTTGGTTCATTCTGAGATTAAATAGAGCAATTACATTAAAAGGGGATTGGGTACTACTTCAAAATAGACAAATGGATTAAATACCAACTGCATTTGTTATTCAAATAAGGAGTGCTGTTTAAATACACTTCCTAGGAATACATTAAACTTGAGAACAGGGACCATTTCCAGAGCAAGAAGGCTAACAATTAAGGAATAGGATTTAGCTACATTTGTCTGTCTCCTTTCCTGAATATATTGTAACTTGTAAAAACAGAAAATGTCATAGGGTAAGCCAGGACAGAAAAAAAGAAGAAAACCCCTTTTATATTAAATATAAACAAGGCTGCAGATAAAACCAACATCAGTCAGAGGCAGCCCTACCTTTGAATGTTATCAGCACACTGAATCCACAGGGAAATTTTAAAAATCACACTGCCCCAACGTTTCAAAATATATAATTTATAACACATCAGCTAGTTTTGCTGCCAGTGTCTCACCCCATCTAGAAGTGCTATCTCTAGAGAGCACCCAGGCTAACACTCACAGCTCCGCTGTGCAATCTTTCCACTTGGCATCTACAAGACTTTTCTCAAGAAAACAGCCTACGGCCCAGCGAGATACAGTCTGTTCCAGGATGACACAGTTAATAAGGAAACAGCCGTCTCTCCCCATCACCTTAACCTGTTACTAAGCTTCTTAGAGCTCTTTTGTAACACCACGAGGTCACGCAGCATCTTTCCAGCGCTCATCTGTGCAATGCTACCCATGGCTTGCTCCACAGGTCATCTTTATTTTCATTGCAGCTGCTGCAAAACTCAATCCACCTTCTTTGAGAAGCATCAACAACCTACCCTGAAGTCAAAGTATCAATATTGGTAAACTAGGGCTGGTCCCTACTTGTAGGCTCCAAGTCTACCAGTCAATAACTGGTTTGGGTACCCTAAGGTTCCTACATCTGACCTTGCTGAACATGTTTTTTTCTTTTCCAGCGTGTCAGGTTCTGTGAGGCTAAGGCAGTCGGGGGAGGGCAGAAATAAGATCACACTACATATTTCTATAAATTTAAGAGAAAGTAATGGTTAACTGTAATGATACCTTGTTTGTGTGAAAGGATTATACGGATTGTCTGGACAATCTTAACTCCTCCTTTACACTAAGCCCAACTCAGATGGATGTCGCTTACATCCTCAGATGTAAGCTGGCTTTGCAAGATCTACAACAGTGCGCAAACACAGCCTGTGAGGCTGGCAGAGAACGTACAGACATTTTCATTTACCCAAACAACTCTGGCAGACCTGGTGGTGCTGTGGGATAAAATTATAAACATACCTGCAGCTATATATGCAACACACTTTTTTAAAGAGTTTGGATTTAGCAAATACCTCACACGACGCATTCAGAGCTGTCTGATGCTATATCCAGACGCACACTATACTGGATTTGTCATTTATGCCTTCCCTTACTGGGAAAAGAACAGATTTTTCCCCTAAAACTGTAGTGCAATGTTTGCCAGACTAAGGAAGAGTTTCAAAATACTAAAGTATTCAATATAATACGAAGCACTTGATGATATTTCACTGTCTTTATTTTTGATGTACTTCTCAAAAGACAGAAACCACCATTTCTAGGTAAAGTCCTTGCTAAAATTTCACAAAGTTCTTCATCTCTCTTGGCTGAGGTGTCCCATTTTATAAATGAATAATAACCCAGAAATCATCTATTGAAAACGGAGCTGGAAATTGCTATTTCAGGAAATTGTAACAGCAAGAAAGATGACCCACAATCACAGACTTCTTCTGTCACTTCTGTAGTTGGAATTCACTTTAGTTTAAAAATCTGCTGATCTTAACGCGTTGTTTGCCAGCAACAAAGTCCCTCTGGGTGTCTGCTCTCTGCTTTGTAGCTGTGTACAAGCACGTCAGCCAGGAACAGCACAGCTCTTTCAATTACAGAACTATCACAACATGAAATTTCTACTCAACACTGAACGTTAGTTCTTTGGATTTCTTTTTTTTTTCAACTAAATCAGCAGTGACCCTGATGGCGGAAATAGAGTGTCTTAAATAAAGCAGCTGCCTTCAGTTTGATGTATCACCCTGCGCAAGAATAAAGGGGCTGAGTGAGCAGTATGAAGCAGCACAGGCTGTACGGATAAGGCTGTATGAAACGATGGGGTACAAGATGAAACTGATCTCCAGAATGCAGCTGTTGGGTTTTAGTTTGTTTTGTAATACAGACGGAATCCTGGACACCAACTGAAAGCAAAGAGCTTTGGGAAAATGGTGGTAATGCCTGTACCAACACTACAGTAAGAGAGAATCTCGCTGGATCCCTGCCACATCATCTAGCAGGTAAAACGAATGAGGTCCTCAGTGAGTAAACTCTCTCTAGAACTCGGAGCAATCACAATGGTTTTGTTTTTACAAGCCCGATGGCCATGACATGCCACATTCTTCCAGTTCTATGTCCATCTACCAAGCCCAGGACCAGCTTGACAAAGACCCAGCTCTGGAGGCTGCCCTGAGCAGAGCTGCTCTTCACTGCCAACCAAGCCGAAAACTGTCATGAGATGCCTAATGCACTGAAGACAAATGTCTGAAAGACTTATGTAATTTCTTAATCTTTCATCTCACGTTAAATTACCCACACGGTCAATTTAACACAGCCTGCACCATGCTTCCCAGTAATGCCTGGATCCTTCACAGCTCGCAGCATGGAGGACTGATGAAACACGGAAACCATGCCACTCCAGCTGTAAGGTTTTACCATCAGGATTTGTGAAATAATTTAGTGCTAATGGAATAGTTTGTTTTTCTCAGCATTTTTACTTCATGATTTAATTACACCAAGCAACTGGTGGCTGTAAACCAAAACATTTGCTTCTTGGAGAGTGATTTGTGTGGACACAAATACAACAAGTGAAATGCCAGATCCAAATGCCAAAAGCTGAACATCACGTATTTTGGTGTATTTTGCATTGAAGTCTGGGCTTTCAGTTGTGTTTGAGAAACCTTGTAACACTCTAACAAAATTAATGAACCTTCCTTGCCAGTAAACACAGTCCGCACACTAATTCCATTCTTGCCAGAGGATGGGATTTATTTTCCTTCAGTATGGAAATTGGTGAGGGCAGGATGAAACGGAACAAGATGCCTGCAATGTGAACAGAGCTGTACCCCAAGCGCTAAGGTGCAAGAAATAAACTTCCTGTGACACCTGTTTGGACAAAAACCTGACAAAAGAATGAATTCCCAACTGCTACACAATAAAGATAATCACATAGTTCTACACGTACTTCCATATGGGAAAGTCTCTAAAAAGACAACAGAACCCTTTGACTTTCACATAACCTGACTGGTGGGTAAAACTGACTGCTAATCATTTCAGACACTTTCTCAGAAGGTTCAGGCTGAGGTTTTGAATCTCACCCACGCAGTCTGTCTCAGTAGCAGTATTAAAAAACTTGAAAGGTTTTATTAATTTAATATTTCTCCTGTTGCTGTTTCACTTCAATATTTTTATGTTCCCCAACAGATGCCCAATATTTGCTGCAAGTCATATCCATCTCCACACATCTTATTAAAGGGTCAACTTCTAGAAACTTGAGTATCACATTCCTGCTCTCATCAGTCACTAAAAACACAGGTTCATCCTAAAGTAAATTCCCAGACTTGCAACAGACCAATAATGGTTAGAATTTTACTGCCATGAGACAACAGAGATACAGAGAAACCAATTAAAATTAAGAAAACTCACCCTCAGCTACTAAGTGGAAGACCCTGACTATGTATGAAGGGTACATTATTTACTCATAACAAGCAGATTAATTTCTTAGGTTATGTCTTAGTTATCAAATTACATGGCTGAGTGAAAGAGTAAGTCACAGTATTTAATTTCAAATAGCAAAAGTGGAATTTACAGGAAATACCTGTGGGCAGCACATACATAAAATCTGAAGCCATGGAAACATGTCGATTAATTACGAATTAATTACTTATATTTACATAAAGCATTTAAAGAAAAAGAATTTTCAAAATGAAGAAGTAGTTGAGATAGGAAATTTGCAGCAAGCAAGCCTGTGTGGTGACAGGGGAATCCATTGCCCTGTAGTCACTGTAATTTTTGGAGTTAAAGTTACATTCTGAGCATCAACTCAAGAAAACAAAACTAACAGTACTCATCAAGCTACTATTCAGCACTAAGCTCTTGCTAGTTTCCACATCTTGTTTGCCCAGTGCTTTGCCACTCAGGGAAACACACCCCCAGCACAGAGCGCAGACATGGTGGTGACTGCTGAAGTCATGGTTAAGTGACCGCGTTAACCTGATGTAGGGCACATTGCTGTCAAAACCTGTGGCCCTGTCTGCTTGCTGCTGTGTCTTCACATTTATGCAGTTAACATCTTTTTTGGCAAGGTTAGGGTTTAGCTGATTCAGCTGATTAAGTCAGAGGACTGAAATGTCTTCAGTTTGCCTATAGAATCACAGAATCGGTCGAGTTGGAAAAGACCCTTGAGATCATCAAGTCCAACCACTGACCCTACTCCACCAAGTTCATCACAAAACCAGATCTCTATGCACCACATCAAAACATTTGTCAAGTTCAACAACTTGAGAACAAGTTGTTGTTGAATTTAAGACAACACTCCAAGAATTTGATCTTCATCTCAAAATGCTCTCTGAAATTTAGCCTACATGTGAGCTCTCAGCATGAGTAACGGCTCTTCTGGTCATATAGAACCTTGACTACAAAAATAATATACAAACATTTTCCACTGTATGATCATGACATATTTGTGCAGACTTTTCTAGTCCACTGAAGCAGCAATCTATTCAATATTTCTTAGTTTATGTCAGTCTGAATGAGTAGTATTCTCATGATATAGGAAGGTACACACTATTATATCCCATATATTTACTAAAAGCAATGTATTAGCCTAAGTAAAAGACAAGGCATGAGTATCAGTGATAGGTTGGCTGACATTCATCTGAGAATATTACTTTCAATAAAAAAAAGCAAAGGCTTTTCAAGCAGCAGTAAGGAATGTGAACTCAGGAAGCCATGACTCAACCCTGCAAAAAACCCAAAAAAGAGAGATCTCAGCTCATTCCTACTCACCATGGAACATGCTGAAAGGGTCTACAGTTAAGTGAAGCAAACTATTTTCTGTCATTACTGTCTTTTCAGAGTATTTTTATTCAAGGTTTTACTGTATGACATTTTAGCACTTCAGAAGAGATCATAAAGGCCACTGAATAAATTAAACCATTCTATAATTGCAGATCAAACCTTCAGTTGGGTAAGGAAAACAACCACAAAAAAAACCCCAAAAGTTTTCAGCTGACAGTTTAAAAACCCCACAGATTATTAATAGACAAAATAAGAAAACTCTCTATTTTTCATGTGTGTTCAAAATATAATTAAAACTTTACGAATATTTATTGAAAAGAAAAAGCTGAAATTGCTTCCTTTTGAACTGAAAAGTTTTTTCTGCCATAAAGAACTATTTCCCACACTACCTTAACTGTCCCCTGTCTCGGATACAATACAGCAACTCAACTTGTATGGTATTTGCAGTATTTCACAGCATTAGAAACTACTCTTTTAGATCTCCACAATGCACTCACAGGATGCTGTAGTAATCCAAAACTAATCAAAGTACTACAGGATCCATCCATTCTGAAAGATAAGTTATTGCTAGAGGCATAAGTCATCCTGGTAGGTACCTAGATAAGTTTAAAATGGACCTATTTTAGTTTTTCCCCAGGAAGAATTAAGTATCGATCAGAAATCTAAGAGCCATTAGCCTCTGCTTAACTGTAGCCTTCCAGTGAGTCAGGGGTGGGCAGAGAAAAAAAAACAAGCCCCAACAAAAACCAGACACATAGCCTGGCATCCAGCCCCGAAATGACATCTGGGAGCTGTTAGTCACTAGATACACAATGCATGAATGTGGATCTGTGTTCTGTGGGGCAGCAGGGAACAACAATAAGGTTCCACACATCCAAACCACACTGGTATGAAAATGAAACCACATGCATCCACATGCAAGTGCAGAAGCATGGCAAAGGAACATCCATCAGCAGCACTGCTGAGGAATTGGGCCCAAGCTGCATCAAGGGAGGTTTAGATGGGATATTAGGAAGAAATTATTTTCGGAGAGAGTGGTTGGGCACTGGAACAGGTTGCCCAGGGAGGTGGTGGAGTCCCCATCCCGGGAGGTGTTTAAAAAATGAGTAGATAGAGCCCTTGAGGCCACGGTTTAGGGGTTAGGGAGATGTTGGGATGAGGGCTGGACTTGATGATCCTGGAGGTCCTTTCCAGCCATAATGATTATATGATTGCATGAGAGACAAGATTGTGGGCAGTGGAATTAAAGCACTTCAATGGGACCAGATTTCTTTGTTAGGCTAAGAAGCCCATTCAGAGACAAGAGGAAATCATTGAAATTGAGAACAGATTACGAAAGGAGTAGACCACGTCCCTTATGAGGAAAGGCTGAGGAAGCTGGGTGTCTTCAGCTTGGAGCTACTGAGGGGTGACCTCATTAAAGTTTATAAATACGGAAAAGGTGAGTGTCAGGAGGACGATGCCAGACTCTTCTCAGGGGTGTCCAGTGATAGGACAGGGGGTAATAGGTACAAGCTGGAGCACAAGAGGTTCCATGTAAACGTAAGGGAAAACTTCTTTACTGTGAGAGTGATGGAGCCTTGGAACAGGCTACCCAGAGAGACTGGAGTCTCCTGCTCTGGAGATGTTAAAAACTCATTTGGATGCAGTCCCATGTGACCTCATCTAGGAGATCCTGCTCAGGCAGGGATGTCCCTTCCAACCCCTAACGCTGTGTGACTCTGTGACAGATGACACAACATCAAGGTTATTGAACCTTGAGCACAAGCCAGGATGTCCGTGGTGAGTCACCTCACCTTAACAGATTCCCCAGTGCTACAAATGATGTTTATGCATCTCTTACTTCCCGAGTTGCATAATTCAGAATACTGAACATTGCCCACTGAATGTCTGATATCTAATGGATCAACGTCTGTACTTGGCAATACTTCTTAGGCTTCAATCTAGTAACAAAGATTATTCCATAGGTAGTTTGGAGCGAGATTTTTTTAAAAAGCCACTTTTTCCTTTGCAAGATTTGTATTTAAATCCTCATAATCAATAGCCTGAGTAATGCCCCTTTTATATAATACAACTCATTCATTACCTCTCACCCACACTTCGTAAATGCTACTTAATATTTCTGATTGTGAATATTCCATTACTTCAGCCAAAAATAGTTCTTGTTTTCAGTCATTTTATGCCTTTTAATGCTACACTGCGGGGTTCTTAAATCCTTCAGAAATGGATTAAAATAATACAGTAAAACTGTATGAAACCAAGTGATCGATAGAAATCTGCAGGTTCTCACTGCAAACAATGTTAAACTGCTAGAGAAGTGGACTGAGAAGAATAAATTCCAGTAGATTGCAATGGGCATGCAAACAGATTAATTATGTTGAAGTGCTATAATAAAAGTAGAAACATATTTCAGGCTCCAAAGTTTGCAAAAAAACTACATCCAACATTCAGAACAGTATCATATATTCCACTGATTACTTTATAAGAAATCAAACTTTCATTAATACCTGGATGCAACGAGACTTTTCAGCATGGCAGGAGCTTTGCTTTAAAGCTGTTGTCATTAATTTGTGTCACCCACAAATTCACTGTAGAGCGTTACAATGGGACCAAACTCTGTGTCTTGAGCAAATGGCCAAGAGAGGGAGAGAATGTGAAGATGTCTCAGAACACTCCTGCTAGAGGTTTTACATAAAAGGTTTCTTTGACAAAGGAGTTTTGTCACTAGTCTGGATAAAAAAACAACATCCATCCAAATGGAAGGTAACAGCTCAAGTCTGCAGATTCAGCACAGCAGGGATTCTCCCATGGCACTGGCTGGCTGTGCTCGATGGGCAGAAAACGAGCTGAACAACCTCAACCTGGCAAATTCTCTGAAGGAAGGAACGTTAGTCTATAGTTTCATACATGCTTCACACAGGCACAAAACAGCTGTTTATTCCTGCCCTGGACCAGATCCTTGTTTTTGCTGGCACTCTCCACTCCATAGACTCAAGGGTACTCATTCAAGGATTCCCTCCTTGGCATATCAAGGAGGCGTTTTCATATGAGAAAGGATTAGTGTGCAGACCATTAGCCAGGCAACTACGTGAACAACAGTTCTAGGGCAGGACCAGACTACTTCCAACTGGGAGAAGTCCACCAGGGTATTGGAACTGCATCATAGTTTTCACCAAGAAGGCTCAGCATCTTCACAACTGGAATCAGACAGGGAAATCCCTATTGCTTCTCACTTTTAACATTACCCACCTCTAGAGCTAAAGACTGTCCTTTGAAATATTAATTGTTGAATGCTAGAAAAGAAATACAGAGGCTGCCTGGGTTGCCTTGAAGGTGATTGGTGAGGATTTCTGCACCTGGAACACCAATGGATGCCTTTGTTCTGCAACTCACTGACTGGAGAAAACTCATTGTAAACAGATTTATGAAAGTGACTCAGAGTTTGGAACAAACTGAACATGAGTAAGGAAAAAAGGAACAGAAAAAAATGTCTTCTGTTATTTTAAAAACCTGCGGTGCTGACAATGTGCAGTGAAGCTACTGAGGAGCTGCACAGAGCTCTGTTTTCTTTACTTCAGTGCCTTCATATTTGTTTCTTACTCTGTACAGTACAGCTGGGCATTTAAGAAGGTTTTTTACCTTTTCTTTTTGGACATATTTCTGCTAAGCAACAGCAAACACTACTGCTCATAATAACAGTAATAATAGGTATTATCAAGAATTCCTAGCTAAGTTCCCTGCGGTATAATGGATCTTATCAGAGATCCATTATTCTTATCAGAGAGCTTTCACATTTCCGTAAAACACATGGTCTTAGAAAGATACTGTTTCAATTGCCTTTGGCTTTTGTAGAAAAGCCACCAAAAATTGTAAAGTTTTCTTTTAAACTGCTGTTACATGGCACAAACATTGCCATTTTATCTGGGAGGGGAAACAAAGGATCTTATTTCTGTCTGAAAAGGCTATTTCGGGTTTTTAGCTTGGATTTTACGTCCATTCACAGAGACATTAACACAGCAAGTCGATTAACAAATATAAGGTGTTTCACAAGTTCAACTGTGTAATTACTCATATTTCAGCTTTAAATGACTCTCTGCTCTAAAGGAAAAGCTTATGGCTTTTCTTTTTTACTCTATTACCCAACTGGCATTTAAGTCAATCTGCTAAAAGTGTATCTGCTTCAATGGAAGCTCAAAATAACCCATTAGAGGAATATGCAAATTTCTGAGCTTTTTTTCACCTGATACCTTAATCTAATAAGAACACATTACGCTACTGAGAAATGCTGGCTGAATGTGTTATTCAGCCCTCCTTTAGTTCCTCCACAATTCCACTTTCGCTGTCATGAGTAACACAAAGAAATAAGCTATTTTACTGGCAAGATATTTATCATCACTTCAAGTTCTCACACAGGTTGCATAAAACAAACCTTCAGCCCAACACTCATCCACGATGTCTAATACAGCCAGGAAAGCCTCCCGCAGCCCACACTCCAGTGCTCCTTTCAGTTCGATGAGAACATGGCTGCTGACTCCAAAACCACCACTGCCTGGATTTCAGTGTCCTCTGCACTAAAACACTCCTCCAGCAGCTCCCCTTACCAAAACCCCAACAAGGAGAAAGGAAGGATTAGCTTTCAGCTGTCCTGTTTAACACAGCCACATCACCCATGTTGCAATTGAATTAATTTGGTGATGGAATTCATTCTGTGATGCTATTAACAGATTTGATAGACACAAGACATGTCGAACATCAGGAATATGGAAGAATATTGATTGGACTAAGCCTTCTGGAATAAGACATTCCATGGGTTTGCTCCCCTCAAGAGACAGTGAATCACCAAACCTTGCAGAGGGGCAAAGGAGGAGGCTGATAACTACCAGTACTGTGAATTTGCTGGAATGGTTACGAGAAGAAAAGAAACCAACTTTTTCCATGAGAAGGACCAGACCTACGCCTCTGAAAAAACAACACGTGGATCAAAATCCTGGCTCTTTACATTTAATAGTGTTTGTGAATCAGTTATTCAACATAAACCAAATAAAAATTTAAAAATTACATCTGAGTTTAACTTTGTAACAGGAAGTTTTGCATTAACTAGCTCAATTTACCAAAAAGTGGTAAAATTCCATCATCACCAGTGGTGGTTTGATAGCAGCTCATTTACAGCCAGTCATATTTTACCTTCTTTTCAGAAGCTTTTCTACAACACGAATTGGCCTGCCATGCCTGATGTTGGCCTCTTCATTTGAGGATCTTACAAGTGAGGCTTTATTAAATGGATTTTAAAATGGCCTAAGGTAAAAGAAGGAAAAATAAAAAATAAAGAAACCCCATGTGATCTTTTTAATGTGGAAAATTATTCCTACTTCAGGGTAGTTATTCAATCTGATATGAGAATTATTAAAACCTCAGCGTACCAAAAGGCTTTCAGGCTTTGCGGGGAACAACTACCCTCTCAGGCATACTTTCTCCATTTAAATCCTACTTCCAGTAATGCTGCCCATCTTTATTATTCTGTTAGCAAGGAATTTACAATAAAACCTGTTTTGCTTTAAGAGGAAAAAGCATTTCCATTCAGCTCTCTTTGTACAGTGCTCACATTCCAGTGAATAAAGGTGTTTTAATGCTTGTCCAGCATCCTCCAAATCCAAAGTCAGCAGCTCCCCTACCTAGTGAGCTAGTGGACACTACTGTTGAAACACAAACACAGGTCTCCACATCTGCTGAGCCACAAATGACTCTGTTTCTCTTCTGGGTTCTAGTTGATTTTATTTTGTAAGAAAGAATGTTATCGTCCTTCCTGACTGAAGCACTGTGATTCACCGAGTTACGGTGTGGGGGACCATCTTGGGTTTCCTGATTAATACCGATTTATAAATGAACACCAGTGGGATTTATCTCATTTGCAGACATTTGCAGAGACCATATCTGCTTTATAACCAGAGAAGGGAAGCAGATACTTCTTTCCAAGTGCTTTATCGTGTCTTGATGTCAATTGCCTGCATCATGTGGAATGGTCCCCCATAAGAAAAATGGATACTAGTCTTAAAAAAATCGCTTTTGGATGAGATTAATCACATCTGAGGAGAGTCCATTTCCCTCCATAGGCTATAAAGGGATCCAAGATACCTCTTGGAGTTTAAAATTTACAATGCTGGCATTTAAATGTGAATGGATTCATCCTATACGATGGCCAAAGTAAAATAAGGTTGAAATGAATAGGATAATCTGGGCATACATCGTGCTTAGAGCCAGCAACTGCTGCTTGGCTGGAGCTGATGCATCTGGCTTATCTGTTTGAGCATGCTGCATCAAATACGGAGAATTCCCTGCACTACTGTGACCAAACGAGAACTAATGCACTGCCTCATGCCTCCTAGTTTCCATTAGCAGGATGCTTACTGAAGATTTCTTTCCTAGGGACTGCAGGTTAAAAACTATTTTGTCTTTATTCTAGTGTCTAAGTGCTTACCTTCTACACAGTGAGTGCTTCGGCGTTTGATGTCAACTTTTATGTCTCACTCCACGTACAGAAATTGCAGCAGAAAGCTCATTTAGGACCAAGCAGTGTGTGTGTGCAGGACCAGGCAAACCAAAGTCCCCCCCATAAATAGCGCACATCGACTTTGAGCATTTTCAGTTCATTCCTTCCCCTTTTGGACCAATTTCTGGCCATATTATGCAAGCTGGAAGAATAGATGCAAATTCCCTAGTGGCTATTAGTGTGTCTAGACTCATTCATTGACCCAGAAGAATGTCTTAATTGCCTCTTTTCTAGCTGATAGGGAAAATATACTCCAACTTTTCCTGGCTACAACCTTTGTCATTAGGTTTTCTAACTGAAATCACTGATTTAATGAAAAGCAGTTATGCCCCATGTTCTCTGAGGCCAAGTTATGTGGAGCACTTATCACAGGCTTAATATGATCCACAAGAAGCCTCAGTCCGTTTAAATGTTGTTTATTTGCAGGACTTGAGATGTTTTGGCTCTTGGCTACTAGACCAGGTATGAATCTCACTAAGTTAGAATGAAGATGATAAACACAAATGCAATTTAAATTTACTATCAGTATTTAACATTATCATGTTCTGGAAAAGTTTAGTAATTTTTAGATGTACAAACAGCCTATGAACTCCCAAGATTATGATCACAGCAAGCTTTGCCTAGAAATGACAGGGTGAAAAGAAAATTGAGAGAGAGGTTATGGTCTGAACTTCTGCCATTATCATTTTTCAAGTGGAGAACGAATGCATTTTCTCTTTGCAGGGCTTATGGGATGCCTGGATGTAGTCAGCCACTACACTGATTGGCAACGAAATCAACAGGTTCCAAGCATTTGGATCTTGAGGTGCAAATGTGTGTTCTCATGACAGGTCTCCATTTGTAGCAAGGAATCTGCCCCTCCAATGAATCAACAGATTGGGTAGATGCATCATGTCGTGATTTTAAGACGGAAAGAGCCTAAGAAGCTTTTGGACTGCAGCTGCATCAAATAGACACTGCTGCGTCAGTGAGCACTAAAAGCCAGAAGGTATTAGTAGATTTTGCAGATTTAAACGAGGATGCATTTCCCTGATTACTTCCTGCTAATGAAAGTTTTAATCATTTAAACTACTAATGTATTATTTGTATCAGGAATGTAATGAGGAGGTATTGTGTACCCCACGTATCGTGGGGTCACTTACCAGAGACTTTTATCTCCATGGAATTTCCAGATTCAGTAAAGGTTTTTATACAAAAGAGATCATTAGTTTGTACCGGTTTACCTCAGTCCCTTCTCTGTAATGCCCAATACAGACAGTGACTGAAAACTGCTTTTCAAAAGCCTCCCAGGATTCCCAACTGAAATAAAGCATGAGGTTCATCCAATACCTCAAGGGGGCTACAAGAAGGCTGGAGAGGGACTGTTTACAGAGGACTGTAATGATAGGATGAGGAGTAATGGTTTCAAATTAGAGAAGGGCAAATTGAAATTGGCTGTTAGAAAGAACAGGGAGTTGGCTGAACACTGGTACATGTTGCCCAGGGAGGTAGTTGAGGTCCCATCTCTAGATATACTCAAGGGGACAGCTCTGGGCAATCTGATCTAGTTAAGGGTGTCCCTGCTCACTGCAGGGAAGTTGGACTGGATGACCTTTTGAGGTCCCTTCCAACCTGAGACAGTCTATGCTTCTACGACTTGACCATTCGCACTGTCTGGGCAAAATAGGGAAGAAGTACTCTGCATCATCCAGGACAGACAGGAAACTCCCCTCGAGTCAAGGGGCAGAAATTCTCAGCTGGGATTACTCTTCCTCTGCGCTCTGTCTGTGAGAGCAGAATGACTCTGCTGCCAAAATACTTTTCAGACCTTTGATCCAGCGATGGCATTTTAGGACGGGATGGGCTCACTCCTAGCACACATGCAGAAAATGCAATAAAACAGTGTCCCCAAGCTGTGTTATAATACAAACACAAAATAAACCCTGCTTTGTAAAATGAAATTTTTGTTCCTTTACTTAATACACCGAACACTCTTTTCCATTCTTTCAGCTACTATTTTTATTCTGCTCAAAACATGACTGTCTTCAGGGACAACATGTTCATTGAAAGGATGAATGTTTCATTCATGGCCTTTGACAGTCTGAAAAGGAATTTTACTGCAGAATATATAGCTGTATATTTTCCTTCACCCAAAGCCCGCAATGAATAACACTCTTTCACACTAGTTGAAGTAGTTTCCTGGAAAAATATGGTGATTACAATCCTTTGGCTCTTCATAGTTGTACTTTTTTCTCTTAGCATGTTCTCAAAAATGAATCAGGCAGCAAATCCCTTCTCCCTGTGACTGACCACAGCTCCTTCCATAATAGTGTCTCCATAGGGTTTTACTACATGTTCTATACCTAAAATTGTAACTAGGCTTTCCTTGTTTTTCTTTAAGCAATTTGAAGTTCAGATTTATATTAAAATGATTTTAAATGCTTTTTTCTATTTTGAATATTCTAATACTTTAGATGGTAACAGTGAAGTGTTTGGATGTATAGACCGACGTATGGACCAATGGACAGCACAGACATATTTAGTGTCTTGTTAAAAAAATATTGACTGTAACATCCAAGTGATACTCATGTCTTACTTTACAATGAACTAACACTGATGGAATACTGGTGTGACAGTGCCAAGACAGATCCTGGGTACCGTAACAGTTGTTTTTTTTTTTTCTTCAATTTTTAGACATTTTCTGTCCTGTCTTTCCCTTCAGATATTTTCTTAAATGCAGGTTGAAGTCTGCTAAAACTAACTTAAGACCTGCTGAGTTAGAGTTTGGTGCTGAGAAAAGGGGAAATTTCTTTCTGACAATTGTAAAAAACTTTGTCTGAGTATGAAGATACAGATGCTAAAATTGGAATCAAATGAACGCAAGAGTTTCTAAAAACATAGAAGACAGTACAAATATTTAAATTCTTGTTCAGACTTCAAAAATCTAAACATGTATTTTGTTATCAGATTATCTAAATTCAGGAAAACTATGATGGACAGAGAGACATTACATTCTCACATCTGCGTGTTTGCGTAACATACGTTTAACAGAATGGGAACCTGAAAAGGATTTAAAATCTTAACAGTTGCTGTCCTTACTGGAAAAATGCATTTAAGAATTAAAGTTAATTCTGATAGCTTTTTACTAAGTGCCAGGGACTAACTTCAAGACTCAGATTTTCAGTTTAGCTTTTCTGAAGACCCTTGTTTTCTTATTGGTTCTAAATTCAGAGATCAACGTCTGAACCAACAGCCCTTCAAAGTTGCTAGGTGACTGAACTGAAAGAGTCTAACCAAGTAAGAAAAGCCCTTCTTGAAGATGAACTGAAAAGGGAAGCAAACACTATTTGTTCACCTCACCACTGCCTCAGCATGAATAAAGAGACTTTCAAACTACACCAGAAGTGTTTATTCCAAAACTAAATACCTTCTTTCTTTCTTTTTTGGCAGAGCTTCTGAATGACCTGACTGAACAGCAAAGCACAGGACTAATGGATTTGAGAACTTACTCCTAACTTGCAAGTTAGCTCCATCTGAAAAGAGATGTTTGAAGTTACATTGTTCTGAACTATTATGCTGTTACCCCTTCTACAAATAACTCATTTGGCATGTGAGCTCAAGCATACTGTTTCTGACATGTTTTGACATTTGCCTTCAATATCCCTATCCAGGCTAAATGGGTTTATTGGGGAGATAAAGACACTGAGACAACTACAGAATAAATCTCTGAAAAACAAAACAGGGATCAGTATACTTAAAAAAATTATTCATTTTCTTAAAAATTCACAGTTAGAAGCACATTAATTGTGATGTACTTGGGAAGGGTTGTTGTCGCCAGCTTCAGTTAGAAGAGCCATAGGACATAGAAGAACAGAAGAATAAGACAGTTTTTAGCAAAATTTTGACCAAAAATTTCTCAAAAAAATCTTGAATGGCTCCAACTAGGAATTATTTTTTATCACAGATGGATTGAAAATATTTTTCCTCTTTTCTTAAAAACGTGTCACATCAAATCGCCATTTAGTATCTTTCCATTATCAGCCTTTATTTTGACCACTGAGGTTCAGACAAGTCTTACAGATGCTACAACTTGCAAATCCATTCTGCAATAAGCAAGTTTCCCCACAAGAATATATTTCAAATGTTTGTGAGGTTTAACCTTTCCTCCCAAACTTGTTTTGTTGTCATGCCATCCTTTGTTTCCAAGGTAGCAGGAGCAAACAGGAACAAGGGCTGAGCCAGTCATGTGTGTTTTGTATGGACTCACGTTATTCCTCTGACTCAAATCTGTTCTTTTGTGCAAAAATACCAGTATGGAGTTCCTATAAAAACTAGGAGACACTAGTCTCTTTAAATGGTAAGGGAATTTCTTTCAATCATTCTTGGATGATAGCTAAAAATCAAAGTCAATGAATTGAAGAACTAAAATGGAAGTAGAAAGAACTACAGAACTAGTGCCTCAAAATTCACCAAGAACATTTCTGGGAACAGTTCTGTAAGGGAAAACATGTTCTTCAGCGCTCAAGTACTTCGGTGGCCACATTCCCATAAAGTGCATGAATCCCACTGCTTCCCCCAATAGTCTCAGAAATCTGTCACATCTGAGTCCCCCTTCCTGGCAAAGCATCTGCCGATTCTTGCCAGCTTTGAACAACCAACCCACTATCTCTACATATGACAAAGAAAACTGGGGCAAACATTCAAATCTGACAGCTTGTTGGAGAAGAAGAGAGGAAATCAATTAAAAGAGATAGGCAAATATCTTCTCCTCCTCTTCTTCTATCACTTCCGGGAGCCATGCCACACTGTACCTTATGGCAACAGCCATATTTAGTCATCTGGCAACAAAAAGCAAGGCTGAAAGGTTAATGCAAATAACACTCCTGACCCTGCCTAGAGAGATTACTTTAAATAAAAACAAAATGTTAACACAGCACTAATTTGTCTGCCAACAGCGCTCAGTTCTTTTGAGACCGGAACTTTGAAAATCTTCTATAGCGAAGCAGACAAGGAACTGGATTGCAAGTACATGGTACCTTGGATTTCCTCTGAGGGAATTTAATTTGAAATTCATTTTGTGAAAAGCCTTTAAAACTCTGTAACAAGCTGAAGAA
This sequence comes from Phoeniculus purpureus, assembly GCA_028565055.1. Taxonomy (NCBI): domain Eukaryota; kingdom Metazoa; phylum Chordata; class Aves; order Bucerotiformes; family Phoeniculidae; genus Phoeniculus; species Phoeniculus purpureus. The sequence continues at coordinate 5,945,139 of JAOXOE010000787.1, read as the reverse complement.
CAGAGGTAGCACTAAGTATTTGTTATTTTTGCCTTTGCACAGACAGGAAACAATGCAAATCACTTTCCTTTAGCTTATCAAGGCTGAAAGTAAAAAGCAAAGGCACCATCAGGAAAAGGGCAGCGGAGAATGTGCTGATTTCCGCACAATACACTACCAAAATTCTGGCCTCCATAGAGAGCCTCACATTTTGTACATGACACTGAGGAGGAAGTACTCACAGTTTCACTTGTTTCACAAATACATTATTTACTCCAAACAGTCATTATGATCCAATATAATACGATCAAGTTTCTGGAAGCAAAATTTTTCAGAACAAGCTCATGAGTAGTTGAATGCCTTCTCCAACCCCAGATCAAATTATGAAGCTGCCCTTCATTACTTTTAAAACCCATTTTTCCAATTATCTAACTGGATTTCCTTTCCATACGCAGCTATTCTATGACTAATCTTCAACACTCAACCATTGGGAAATAACTTCCTTACATTTCCATACTGAACTGTCTTAGATTCACTTTACTTTCAAAAGAGAGTTTCAAACACTTTTATAATCTCCTCCCCCACCTTGATTTTGTAAGTATTTTCATTCCATTTTCTTGCAATATTTTCTTTTCCTGTACTTAACCATGAAAACAGCTCAACACGTAGTTAGAAGGACACCATCCAAAAATTAAGTCATGATGTAATCAGACAGAAAACATCATTAAAAATGACTAAGTCTTCCATGTGTCTTTAGCATTGACCTAATTCCATGTTGGACGTGGTTTTGAAAAACTGTAGTCTGAAGTGACACTCACAACACCCTATGAAAGATGTATTGACTCAAGAAACAGAATCCAAGTCAACACCAGATCAACCCAATGCAATAGGAAGTGGAATCAAGTTGTTTTTTCACTTGAGTATGGCCAATCCCAACAGCACTCGCTGTGGTTAATACTAACTCAAAAGCATTATGTAAGCCTGTTCAAAATAGTCAAAAGAGAAGTTCTGTAACATTTTTATTTAGAGCTGGAACATACAATCAGCTTAGCATCACCATCTACCTAATTAGCCATCTGCTTCTTGCAAGTTTGTGAAATATGTATTCTATACTTCGAACAAAGGAGTATTTTTGCCAACCTATGGAGTCTTCTCTAATCACATTAAAGCGCAGGACAATGAAATCTTCTCTGTATGCAGCACTAATGGGAAGCCAGACATCTCAAATCATCTGCAACGACTTCTGGAAAGCCAGGAAGAAATAGTGAACAAATCAACCACCTACACAAACTCACCCCATAGTCCTTTCCTCAACAGAAAAATGTCCACATACCATTTCATTGAATCCTTCACTCCACTGGGCCACTCAGCTGTTATTTCTGAAGAGGAGAGTCTCTTCTCTAAAATCTCAAGTTTCTCTTTCCATTTTGCTGCTTTACTGATCTCTTAACCAGCAAAGGACCATTAAAGCTCAGCTAAACCAGCACAACAATCCTAATGCTATTAAGCAGACAATCCAATTAAGCCATTTCCAAGTAGTGTTTGTCATTAAAGAGAGCTGTAAGTGAACAGCGAGCATGGCCATATCTGAAAATCAGCAATGGGAATATTCTAGAAATGGTTCTGCCAAGGCTTTTAGCTCAATCTAGTAAAAACTGAGAAGATACAGCTTCCGAACGTTCATATTTTAATCTCAAGATGTATTTGTGCTCCACAATAAAATATTTGTGTGATTTATACAGCACAGTTTTGTCACAATTGATATGTGGTAAAAATGTGCTGACAAATCTCAGGCAACTCACTTTGCCAAAATCATACTGAATGTTTGATGCCAAAGAATTTAATCTTCTAAAACATCTAACTCCAAGACTTCGACTATGCTTCCAATAGGCCTGGTTCAAGTAGTCGTTACTGCAGTGCTGTAGATCATTACGGTCTCCACTCTGCTTCTTATGAGGATTTGTATTATCACTGCTTTATATTTGCAAAGATGAAAACAACTGAAGCAGGTATCACTAATATGATAGTGAGCTGCACCATTATCACTGAGGAAACAGCAGAAGCCTCAGCACTATGTATTCTTAAGAAAAACCAACCTAACAATACTTTATACAGAATCACAGAATCATGAAATGCATTTGGTTGGAAGGGACCTTTTAAACATCATCTAGTCCAACCCCCCTGCAATGAGCAGAGACATCTTCAACTAGATGCAGAGCTGCTTATACATACTGAAATGGAAAGGGTGGAAAGAGAAGACACACAGCACAGTCCAAGCAATCCTACCACAGTTAGCTGGAGTGTACTAAGAGATCAAGCAGCAGCAAGCGTTGGCAGATTGATCCTAGGATAGCCAATACATTATTGCTAGTTTAATTATTATGGAATTCAATTACGTATGAATTTATTAATAAAGATTGGAAATTACATCCTTATGAATATTTAATATCTAGGTGGATTAATAAGCCACCATTTCCTCAAGTGTAACAAATTCCTACTGGCCACATGGAATTACTCCTGCCCAGTGCAAACAACTGATACTCAGCTACAATACATTTAAAAAGGCAAAAAGCTGTGAATGAGAAAGACCATGTCCCTGCACTAAAAATAACAGCAGTACTTTGGCTGCAGATACCGATGTATAAGCATCGCATACCACATAGGACTATAAGGATAGACATTGCACAGCGTCTTAAGTCAGCTGAACATTTAAGGGTAATTTGGACAATAGACACAGGTTGCTTGCCCAGTAAACTTTAGAGAGCCGAGAAAGCCAGAACAGAAGAATTTCTCTCTCTTAAGATTGTGGTATTTTTTTGTTTAACAAAATTAATTGTTAATTAACCTTTTAGCCATCAAGACAAAGAAAAAAATTGTATTACGTAACTTCTACTTGGAAAATAAGAACAACAGTTTCACTACGTACAATTCCTTCTAATTTCAGCTTTAACGTACTGCTTCATGTTTGTGTTTGAGATGGAAGGAATGTGCATTCATTAAATAATTTTGCAAACACAGTCTGTATTGATTATTTAGGACATCAAAAATCCCAGCTGACGCTGTGCAATATCAAAGAACAGAGTGAAAGCAATGAAGCTCTTTAGGAAAAGGACAGGAGAGAGGGGAGTAACACTGAAAATCATTGGTACCTTTTCATGTTTCCAAGAAAAAAATTGATCAAATTACAGCAGCAAATTCTCATATTTCTTTGGAAAAAAAAAAAAGCCTGAATAAAGATTTAATCACAAACCTTTATTTTTAAAGAATCCATGAAGTGTCTGTACTAAGCATTTTGAACCCAAATACTGAGCCGTGAGTCATCTACCTCAGCGGTAGCCAGCTCCTTTGTCTTCTGCAACTCATGCATGGTAAGAGAAATCACGATGCAGAATGCAAGGGCTTTTGCACTCTGAAATTTAGTGTACTAGTAAACAGCTAAGAGGGAATGTTTTTATACCACACCATGAGCAACGCTGCATGGAAAAGCAGTTTCAAGAAATGAGGGTGCGGCTGTTAAAGCAGCTTATGGGGCTTAGACAGTGTTTCTAATGAAACAGCAACCTAAATCCCGAGCCCAGCTCAATGTACCTGTTGTAATATTCTTTGTTCAGCTTTGTAGGAAACAACAATTGCTGATGTACAAAGAAGCACTAACCACCACACCTCTGTGGGGATGTAATACAGAGATATCACAGGTTGATGAAATCTTTTACCAATAACGTTCAGATAATAAAATTCTCAAGTTAAACCAGGTGTTTGACAGCTGTACCACACTACCTGCTAAAATATTCTCACTTCTATATGAAAACTACGTGCCCAATTAAGTCACTGCTTAATTCCTATCAGAGACAAGTGGCTGAAGGGCATCATGTTTTTCTCAACTATCCCATAAAATTCAAATCACAAGGCAAATAGCAAAAGAAAAAAAAAACCAAACCACCCGACCTCAAACAACTCCAAATTTTCCAAGACTCACAATGCAACACAAGCCAGGGTGTCACTGGGGGGAACAACTGGGACTTCAACCCCAACATATGAAGTCATAATCCTATTTCAGCTACCAGGAAAGCCACAGCTGATAGGAGACAGAAGACACAGTCAGAAGCCAGAGGAATATACGAGCAATCAAGCTACTTATTTGCTATCTAGGTGTGTGGAGGTAATACAGGTTCCAGTCCAACCACCACCTCATGCAAATGCTTTCTCCGGAAGCAGAGCCTGTGTTTGTGCACCCCACCCAAGCACACACGTGGCCCTGAGACACAAAAGAGAAACACAGCATCATTTCCAGAACTAACCTCTACGACTCAGATCATGGCCCCACCAGTAATGCAATCCCATCAGCCCAGCCTACAGCATGAGCATGTGGCAACTAAATCCCAACTAGACAGCAGGAAAAACATTTTCATGGCAAAGGTTGTCCGAGGCTAAGAGGTCTCTGTTCTTGTGGATATTCCAGCTCCAACCAGACCCAATCTTGAGCAAATTGACAAAATTTTCAAGCTGGATTTAAGTTGGAGGTCTGACCAAACGACTTGCAGAGGTCCCTCCCACCTCCTTTTATTCTGCCTTTCTGTTCCATATCACGGAAAAGTGAAAGGTGGGGGTGGGGGGAACCAGTTTACTCTCAAAATACTCTGCAGCTTTAAAGCTGAGTGATTCAAAAGGTCAGGTTATTAGTTGGGGAAAGGAAAGAAATGTCATGCTCTACTTTCATTACCGCCCACTGTCACTTTGCCGTTGACTGATATTCACAAAGTTTATAAAGAGCTAGATAAAAGCTTAATCTTAAGCTTCTGCTGACAGTGCTGCCCGTACCACTTGCTAGAGAAGATGGTAATAGCACAGTAATACAGTGCAGTTGTAATCTTACACCATTCTCCACCGCCCTCTTTTCATGTAGTATTGAGCATACTACCAGCATTGCCCATGAAGTTGGTGTCATAAAGTGTCTAAAATGTCAGAAAAAATTAACGATTGGGTAGGGTGAAGATTTCATATTGCTGCAGCACCACAGAAAGGCTAGGGGGTGTTATCTTCATGGCTGTCTGGACTACGCAAGAAGTTGACAGACAAGAGCAGCAAGATCTGAGTCCACTAGCAGTGAGCCTGTCTGGCCTTTGGGCAGCAATTCTTCTCAAATAACACAATTTCCTCGTTATTGGCTTCAGTTATAACTTTAATTTGGTCGTTAGTGAAAAGTAGGGTAGCATGTCACCCATAAGCCACAGGCTTAAGCTGCTATAAACCCATAAGCTGCTATTAAACAGTCATACTCTCAGCACTTACAAGAACTGCCAACACTTAAAGGTAAAAATATCCTCATAGCACAATCACTTGGCTTCCATGTACTCAAAAAGGCGATTTCTTTTGTGAACACTGACAAGAACTTGACTACAGAAGGACAAGGCAATGAATATGCAGTATCAAGTGTACGGCGAGAGTCAACTGAAGGATTTATTCTTGTTCCACAGAGATTTCTATACATAACGACGTGCATGCATAAAAAAATGCCGTTGCACGTCACTCCTGAATTACTGACATTCCAGCCAAGCATGGCACGGCCCGATGTCGTGTTCAAAGGCTGCAAGAACATAACTGTCTTGTTTGCTTTTCTCCGTGCGTCCCATTACCTGCACCATAACATTTACATTCAAGAGATATTACGAGATGCAAATATAAACAGCTGTAATTCAAGTGTAACAGACTATTAAAGCATTCCTGAGACAGCAGGGCTGCCTGACGTGCCCATGAGGGGATGCACCACAGACTTGACAACGGAACTACAGTAAAAAGACAGCAATTATTTTCCTTTAGAACAAAATGCAAAAGCTGCCTGCAATTAAAGTCAAACAGCACATGAGGAGCATCCTCCTGTTTCCCATGCCTCTGTCTTCAAAGAAAGGTCTTAATTGTGCTGCAAAAACTATGTTAGGGAAAATTAATACATATGAAGAGTGTAAATTCCACCATAATTGATTGTGACAGCTCTGCTACAAAGGAACCAGAGCAAAGCACACCTCAGGACATATTTAAATGACTGCAGCTCACTTAGCAATACCAAAGTCACCTTTAAACTAGCAAGCTCAGGTAGCAGCTTATTTATTCCTGCAGAAGGAAGAAAATTCAGTTGTAAAGTCAGGAAAATTTAAGTTGTAAAAGCTCCTTGAGAAGCTGAATAACAACCTGGCTGACCACTGGCACCATGTGCTGTATCTCACAGATTTGAGCCCAACACCAGGAATTCAACACCCCAAAAAGCTGGGCGATTTGAATCAAACAAAACCCAGATGTTCTGGGAGTCAATGACGAATTCAAAGATTTCACTCAAGGAAAAGTTATTCATAAGCAAAAACTGGGTATCGGTTACTTGATCCAGTGCACCGTGATGGAAACTGTCCTTAGGTCTTCCCTGCTCCCATTAAGGCTCCCGCTTTAAGTACATCTGCTAGGCCAAAAGCCTTTGGATTCAAACAGTTTGGGTTCTGTTATTAAGATCTATTCCAAAGAATGAAAAAGAGTTATTTCATAAGTAATTGGCTTGAAAAGCCAATGCTACACTTTTCAAGTGAAACCAGTATGGCGGTAGTAAAGCAACTGGTGGAGTCTGAGACGCTGCAAAGCTGCTCAGAGAAATCTACACCGAGGTCACACAAAATGCTCATTTTAAATAGGCAACACAAACAATCAGAACATTCCACTTCCATCAGTCAAGGAGTGAATGACTGCAGAAGAATAAGAACTTTTTACAAACATTTTTTGCTCACTTAAACTTTTCCGACTGGTTGACGACTTACCATTAATTCAAGCTCCCAACGCTTACTAAGGTTATGCAATGATGTGTAAGGCTTGAGCAATGAAAATGAAGCCACGCAGCTCCTGCCCTCCCCTATCTCATGTTGCAGTGTTTATCTACAGGACACTTTCTTGTTCTAAAGTCAGGCTAGTCATTTTTCACAGTTCGTTTTCCAAGCAGCTAAAGAAATCACGAAGAAAAAATAAAGTGTATTCTATTACAGTGACTTTCAGGTTTGAAACACAAATAGTTCAAAACAGCTCAGTTCTTATTTTCTGTTTAACAAATAATGATTTCTCTCTGTATCACTAATGGAGCCTGAAATTAAAATGGATTTTTAGTTGAGCTCCTGTTCATACACTGGTGTCATCATCAATAGCAGCCTTGCTCGAGGAACAAGATTTATCTCAGCTATCCATTACACAGAGGCAAGCTGCTTATAAAAAGCACTAGCCAAGCTCTCAGGAGTCCCACAAACAGAACCAAACATCAGGGTTACATAAAGCTTGAAAGTCTCTAGGACTTCACTCACTGGGTTCATAAACCTAAAACTAGGTCAACGTTGGATCGAACTACCTCAGCTCCTGAAGGCAGTGGCTTAACACTGTAGTTGGGATTAAATTCTCACATAAGTTGAGTTTCTCAAAAATACCTTCAGGTAGAATGTAAACATTAAACCCATTGGTATAACAGATCCTGAGAAAATTACTGCCCAATACTGCAGTATTTTCAGACACCTTTAGTGAAGGTGAGTGAAATACAACAGTTTGCCTGAAGCCAACTGCACAAGATGCCCCATTCATAAACCAAAGGGAAAACTGTCACCACCAAGGCAGTTCAGTCACCATGTCCTTCATTTTCAGTGTGTGAGAAGGTACAGGGTAGTTCTTTTTCAAACATCACATGATATCAATAACAAACCAGCACAGTTTTGCATCTCTGATATATCCAAATGATGAGAGAGTCTGCATCTCTCCAGTTGCAGAGCTCTTTTTAAAAAAAATAATTAAAATATTGCTTGAAATGAGTTACAAAGGAAATAAGGTTGAGGAAAAAATCAGCTCTAACAAACTGTTTAAATCCTACTTGGTTTTTTTACATGAATAAGAGAGTCTAGAGAGAATCACTGTAATTTCGGATTGAGAACGCTCCCTTCTTTATACTGACAGAACAGGCACATTTTAGGTCTATCTGGCATAAGAAAATGAAAGGACTGAAAAAAGATTCAGCAAGGAAACATCAAAGCCAAATTAGGGAGCTCTCCGTATTCTGATGAGCGTACAATAACCTCCAATATGGACTTTCAACACCTTCTGCACATGGTTTTTAAAAAGCTCATGACACGCATTTATGCCCAGAATTGTCCCTCTACAAATTAAGGAAGGTACTTATTTTGCTCAGAAGCCCTAAAAGAAGCCACCGAGGAGATAAAACATGCAGCTTCTACCTGCCTACAAGCCTGTGAAATTCATTCCAGAAAACGTCTGCACAGCAAGACAGCAAGGAAAGACAAGATAAACCCACACAGGCAAGACAGGTTTAATCACAAAACCAGACCGAAATAAAAAGAATCAACATTCTAAACTGATGCAGATCGCTGGTGTGGTTCCTAATGGCTGGATTTAGAGACGTTAATCCGGGACATACCTCCTCCTCTCTCAAAAAGGGGTTGATTAGGTTAATGCAAGGGTAGTGACCCATCTGCTAAGAGCATTTCCTCGGAAAGCACCTTATAAATGAAACTGGTTTCACAGGGGCCAACTATTTTACCAATAATGTCTGACATTCTCCATCAAACTAAGCAGTTTATTGTAGGATTACAAGAAGATTAGTGAAATGCATCATATAAAAAAACCCCTCCAAAACAGATTTTGACACAGCAACAGCCTGTAAGGAGGTAAAATAGAAAATCTTCTAAAAAACAGCCTTTCTACTCATGCTAGAGTCTTCATATTTTTATACAGTCACTAATATAACAGCTTCTATACATTGTAATAATGGAAAAAATGTAATTGAAAGTAAAATCCTCTCTTATATTATCAGCACTTACCAGCTCAATAAAAATTTATTAGCTCGATATAGCAAAATCCTACTTAATTAGGAACAGAGGAGTGAAAAGAACCTCCAAGTGTAATTGAATCCAGCTCCTTGCTCTGACTGGCAACCACGACACAATTCCTTTTTGGAAGGTCATATTAAAATCATTTGGTTTCTTGGTCTGCTAATCTCTTCAGAAAGCTATTCCAGGACAACTGTCTCCCAACAGAAGACATGCAGTTTTCATCTTAAACTTATTACCAACAACTCTATTGGTATTTGTCCTCGGATTAACACACGATCACTGTCACGAAAGATACAAGAACTTCTGAGCTAATGTCAGCAGCAGCACTGTACGCGAATAAAAGTTCACGACAGAAATGAAAGGTATATTAGTGCGGAAACACTAGACTGTCTTCTAAAAGTACAACACGAGTCCTCGAGTACTCAATGGAAAACTATCTTCGGTCTCTCGTCAGCTAATTCCCACAGCGACAGAGCACAACAGGCGCAGTAAACAAGTACTATCAGAAAGGTAATTTGCAAATCTGAAATTACTGCTGAAAAGATGGAACACAACTTCCAGATGTTTCATTTACAATAATTAGAGGCTAATAAATACTCTGCTGGCTTTTAAAAAAGGGTTTTTTTCTTTAAGGTGGCAGAAGCTGAGGAAAAATGTGGAGCCTATTGTCTAAGAGACCCAAGGCTTAACAACACTGTCAAGAAGACACAGCTCAGAATAACCATAGTTGCAAGAACCTTTACACGGCATATGCAGAGATCATTACGTGGAGTATTTGGCTGGAAACCTGTCCTCTTTTAGTGTTCAGTTCATCAACATTTGGTGGTAAAAGCAATGGCACTTTTGACCACGTAAGAGAGTACAGAAGTTATCGAATACTGTAAAATACACCCATAATGGAAGTGGTCCCAAACGCTGCTACGAATGTGTTTATGCAAACACAGATATCTTCCCCTCACTGAAATTCAGCCCTTTTTAAATACCAAAAATGCACTCACATTCTTCAGCTTCACATTTCATCAGCTCCTCCACTTTAAAAGTTTCTGTATGGAACCCTGATATGGATTTCCATTGCACAGTGAAAACTACAAAGACAATAATTAAGTTTTCCAATTTAATTCTGCCTTGGTCTTCTTACATCATATATTTAAAGATATTAATAGAGGCCCTAAAAATAAGTATCATACAGAACAGCCAGGAGAGATACCTAATACTCAACAAAATGCAGTCAAGGAGATGAGCACCACAGCTATATTTAGCAAGAATAAAATTTTATTTTATAATCGGACTTAAAAGACCAATTAATTTTGTAGGAAGATGAGAAGGTTGAAAAGCAAAGTACATCAAACACGTTCTAACTGGCTGGAATCAGAAGGACACGTCACCTCCCTGGCACATGGCCTTCAGGCAGGAGAAGTTTTGGCATCCTTCTTTTCAAAATTCTGCTACGTTTAGATTGTGAAATGAATCACTTCCAGGCCACCCAGTAAGAGAACCAAAGAACAGGAGAAATTACAATTAAAATGAAAAATAAATTTACATACATAAAGCCTCCAAATTTATCTACATTCAAACATGATGCAAGTATAAATGATGTATGTGCTCCATTTTGGCTCATCACCTAAATCAAAGACAAAGGAAATCTTCACTCCAAAACACTTAAGTGTTTGCTGTCATTTAAGATACAAGAATCAAGAACCAAACAGATAAATGTACAAATATTAAAAATTATAGTATCTGGAGTAAAACATAGATGTTTCTTCCAACGTGACTCAAGGTTGACTACATCAAGATTCCATATGAATGTGATCCAGTCTGAAGTGCTACAATTACACAATGACTATAAACAAGCTCTGGAAGATGAAAAAGATGAGCAATGACAACACTTAGTTTAACCAATTTCACTTTGGAGACAACTGGTGAGTTTATTCCCTAGAATTGAGCATGGAATAAAAAGTTTAGCAGTAGAATTTATTGATATATTACTACTGGGTATAAATGAGAAAACTGACGCAACATTCTGAAACATTTGAAGACAAAGTGAGCTTCAAGAGCACTTAGTCATGAATTTAACTACCCTGCATCTAAGCCTGTGTAAATTACTAAGCCAACAGAAAAACAAATCACAGCAGAAGCAAACCTGGGGAAATGTTTTTGCAATCATAGTGCTATCAATACAGAAATAAACCCCAGTTTGCTTCATTCACACCAGCGTGTAAGCTCTGCATTTCACTGAGTTCCTTAACGAGTCTTTGGAGAATGTTTCTTGGTAGAGTCAAATATTTTCCACACACACTGCAGACAAAGCAAGTCTTGGTTTTTAGCTTTTATTACCATCATTATTAAACTAAAGATAAAAGATCTTTAATTATCATCATGTTCTTGAAGTAACCTGCTTCCAGGATTGACTGACAAAAAGGAAAAGCAAGGAAAACATGAGAAAAAACACACACTGCAGCATGCAAATGATAGCCTAGAAAACACCTAGTCCAGCCAGACATTTAATGATTTCCAACAACTAACACTTCTGAACATTAAAGGAGTAGAAGAAAGTGGTTTAAATCATCTTTTTTACTCCTTTTCAATTTCAAAATTGGAACATGCAATGCTGTAAAATAACCCACTGAGGTTTGAGGAGGAAGTGCATGATGACACACACAGTTAATGTTCCTCCACAACTATCTGCATGGAAACTAACTTCCCAAGCCCCATGGAGGGCTCATCTGGAAACAAGATGAGACAGCCAGTTTCAATAGTCCTGAGTTAATAATTTCTAAGGAGTAATAACTAATGTTTGGGGGAGGTAGAGTGATTTGCTCCAGACGTTCCAATGCCAGATACTCAGAGACTTACCACTTCAAACAAGAAGTACGTTTCCCTTGGCAGAGGTGCTCTACAGGGAGAAGTGTTCTCCATACAAGCCATAAAAGACCTGGCTCTGAAGTGAAGGATTTTATTGAAATAGAAACAAACCAGAGTGTAAGTATAGTGCTCATTTTTCAGACTTTTATCCATTCTCAAAGGAACAAAAGCAAAACATGGGGGTAATGGTGCTCAAGCTGCCTCAAGCAGGATGAAGAACTGATGCTTTTTCCTCCAGGCCTGATTGACCCCTGGCTGAGCAACCCACCAAGCGAGGTCCAGTGTTGACTGGCTGCCAGACAGCTCCTCAGACAGGTTCTGCAGCTTGTTGCATGCTGCACTGCCACAGCCACACCGATACTGATACCTGCACTGCCTGATAAGGTCAGACTGCAGCTAGACAGAGCACAATCCCGCAGGAAAGGCAGCGCTTACCCACGGGTGCCTCTCCCAGCCTCAGCTCTCAGCTGCCAAACAGGAAATAATGCAACAGCATTTCATCAGCAGAGCTCAATGCATTCCTGAATTTGGGGGCTCTTTCACATCACATTAATCTTCTGTTCCTATAAAGCATTTCAGATCAGTATCTAGAACACAGCACAGCTGAAGTGCACTTACAGTACAGCATCCCTTACTCTGATAAAGAACACCACAAGATGCTGAGCCACCACGTTAAATTAAACCATGTTCCAGGACATTAAACACCTCACCAAGAGTGCCAGAGCTTTCCTACTCTGCACACTATAAGTTACTCTTCCTTATGAGATACCCATATCTTGAAGCCTCTAATGTCACAACGTAATGGGGGGGGTTTCCCAGGTTATTTTTAGTCCAGCCCAGCTGACTGCTGCAGTTCGATGACCAATTTGTTGAGAGTAATAAAGGAAAATGAATCTGACAGCAAAAGAAGGAAAAGGATGAGGTCATGTGAAATTTCATTATAAATTGGTTTCTAATTACAATATTAATTGACTACACTTTATATTTCAAGAACTAAAAGATTGTTTCAGAATATATTTTCAATTTTCTTGGCGTGTTTGTTGAAGTGGCTGCTAGTAGCAAAGCAAGGTAATAGAAACTGAAGATCCTGCTGTTTACTAATCACATTTTTGATGCAAGGCTTTAGTGAAATGAAATAGCTCAAACTACTTTTCACTTACTGCTGATAATGAGTAAATGGAAAAAATTAATGGTCATCACAAAGACGCAACAAAAACTGCAAGTAAACACTTCACCTCAAATCAAATCTGAATAGTGAAAAGCAGATGAAATCTAGACCTGACAGCTTTCACATTCATATAAAACAACATCCTGGGGAAGTTCCAGTTTCTTGGAATACATCCCTTCTCACTGTTTGACACTCCAAGTGTTCTAAAAAACACAGAAAACTTGTCCCAAAGTGTAAACCCAGCTGTTGTTCCACTCCAGGAACCTCTGCCAACTGCCCTAAGAGAGGAATTCCAGGGCAGGGGGTCTCCTTCACAGCACTTGCCCTCTGCCAAAGCTTCTCCTGTTCTCTTCTCCCTTCCTGTTCCTCATTTCCTTCTCCTACATTTTCACATGAGTAACTATCACAATGGCATAAACTCCGGGCAGGTAAACTCTTGCCAGGTTCAAACACCTTCCAGGGTGAGACAGAGGAGAATTAGCCCATGCAAGTTTCACCCCAGAAGCTGGAACTGTGGGCTCCAGATGCAGCACAGGACAAGCCAAGGTGTTTCAGGCCGAACTCCTGTGTCCCTCTGCTTCAGGCTCTAGCAGAGCTCCATGAGGAAGCAGGCTGGTACGCAGGCATCTGCCATCTCCAGGATGAGTTATGTACTCTCCCTCTAGCTTAAGAGCTGCTAAATGAGAACGAATCTGACTTGAACTGAGGTCAGAGAAGGAGCTGAAGATGAAAAAGGTGTTCTGGGATGAAAGCAATAAAAGTCAGTTTAAGAGCAAATACTTGTAGAGCTGAGAGGGTTGGGAGTCATGTTATCTGCTGTATTTTTAATACATCCCTGTTTCATTCCATCAGCTTCAAATAAGGAAACATCCCCAAAGATGGTGAGAGCATGCTGAATTTGTTGCTATCTGCACAAAATACTTACTATAAATAGTTTTTCCAGGCTTTTTAAGACGCAGCTGTACCAAGTTTCCACCCGAATCAAAATCACTAAGACATTGATTTACCACATCGTTGTCTGTTCTACAAGGGTTGCGACAGTATCCCACCACCTCCCTGGCAGGTTTTTTTCTGCAGGCACCCTCATCACACATTTTAATCTTCTTATCTTTAAAGACAGAATGCTGTCTGCAGCAAGCTTTTAAAATATTTCTTCTCTAGAAAGAGAATCCAGCGCTGAGAATAAGGTTCTGTCAGTACTACTTGGTAAAATTGTTCTGTGTTAACCATGACCCCAAATTGGTGCCACATTCTAGAAAGAAACTTCTAAATTTTAGAAGCTTAGTACAAATCACATCCTAATCTGAATAAATTTTCACCTCTTCAGCTCTTACACACATCCATTCAGCTACGAACAGTGATTTAACAAAGCTGGGGCACTAACACTACCAGTATCCATGACTTGCAAAAAAGTCTGACTTGCACGCATTCCCTGAATTCCCTGTGATGGACCAAAACAGAGAGAGCAGGGCACTCACTTCCCAACCTGAATATGTAAAGTCTTTTAAGTATGAAATCGGAATTTAAATTCACTGTCAGGCAAGTGATAAATGACAATAATGGAACAGTGACAAGGTCAGGTCTGGCACAGGCAGGGTTGCTGCAGTTTACAGAAACTCATCACAGGACTGAATTAATGACAGCTAAATGGATGATCCTGGGAACAGATTAGTCAGGAGCAAGCTGCCATTGAGAAAGGTTCTCACTTAAACAGCCCTTGAGTCATGTAGCTTCCTACAAAAGGCAGAAGACGTTTAGAAGAGAAGACATTTCCTAGTCTGGAAACTAAATGGAAGAGTAAGACAAGACAAATCATTGTTCAGGTGTAGTAAGTTATAAAAATAATTCCTCACTGAAAGCCCAAATAAACCAATGCTGCTCCTAGACAATGACCTCCTCTGTAATATTCAGCTTGAAAAACCACAACTTCCCTCTACCTAAAAAAACCCACCAACCCCACACCTCCTAGTGCCAAGTAAAGAGCAAGGGCAAAGGCAGGAGAAGCTCTGATCAGTACACACTGCTCTGACTTGCAGTGTTCTGTTCCTACATTGACTCATCCTTTCATACTCACATTTCTTAGGACAAGGATTCTTGTAAGGCATCAATGCATCTCTGCACAAGCCGCTGTACCACAGCATTGAAAAACAAACACACAAGTCCTGTCTTACAGACTTATCTCATGTTCTCGCTTCTGACACTGTCTGTATAACTCGAGCCCTGCTAAATGTCACTTAAATCAATGACAGAAATGCAGCGTTACTGTCTGAAGGAAGCATTTAGGAAAACACAGACATTTTTAGTTCAGAACCATAAACATGTTGTGATCTGCTGGTTCATGTGTGGAGAGAAAACTAGAACATCTGGATCAAGGATCAACTGCTGCCTTTTAAACTGATCACTAACCCATAATTACAAACTCACGTTATCAGAGATCATTGCATCATAATGTTGGACAGGATCTCCAAAAGCCATGTAGTCCAACCTCGCTGCAACAAGCAAGGCCATCACTCACCAGACCACATTGCCCAGAGCCCCATCCTGCCTGAGACCTCAGTATTTGCTCAGGAGAAAGGATGAAAATTTTTTTAGCTCTAAAAGAAAACATCGACTTCACAAATGGCTCGTTGCACAAAATAATCTGGAGAGACACATGCAGTTTTCAATAATACTTGGATTTAGCACACTCTTCTTTAGACAGCTGAGCGTTTCCCATTAACACAAACACCAGTCTGGAGACAGCTGCATTGAAGCTAAGCAAGCTCTGACATTTTAAATAGTTCAAGAGCCACTCTGTGCAAACTGGTCTCACAAGATAATAAATAAGATAGAGAGGAGTGAGGTTTCCACATCCCAACCCCACCTGAAGGCAAGTTCACTTTTTGAAAGCAGCACTGACTAATTTTAGAACTATTATGCAGATACTGTGCGTGTCAAATAACAACCATTTCACCCCTCCTAAAACCAAAGTCCAAAATATGCATGAGCCAAAAAGATTCTATTTTCAGTCTGAAGTTTCTGAAGGATTCATTACCAGGAGTGCTGAAAGAAACCAGCGTTTTATCCTGTGTTAACAAGTAATACAAAACTCATTATCTTCCTCTAGGGCTCCCACTTCAAGTGCCACATCAGTGCTCTGCAAAGTCCCGGTGCTGTAATTGCCACTATGCTTTTAAGAACAGGTAAGTGAGGCTTGTGGCACTTGAGCACAGAGAGCCGAGACGGGGAGGAAGGGAAAAGGCTGGGAGCACTCGCATCAGGGCTACACGATAGGGAACTTAGGAATTAGGACATGCTGTTACAAAACACAGCGGGACACCAATTTCTAAGAGCAGACATGTGGCCTTGAAAAGCATCCTCATGGCAACATGGATTATGCCATTAAAAGAAATTAATAAAATATCAAAGTGGAGGGCTAAGCAAATGCTAAAGGGTTGATTCATACTCTTAATGCTTCTCTTGAATGCAGACATTAACACAGCAGTCCATCAAAAAAACAAGGAGGCACCGTGTCTCCAGAGGTCAAGGCTGAATCTAGAATTAACTAAACCTGCAGCTTTAACTCTTGGAAGGCCACAGGTGCATTGGGGCTGCTGCCCAGCAACTCGCACACAGGCAGGTTTCGAAGAGACAGAAAACCCGAACAAACCACAGAATTCGCTTATGCAACAGTCAGAGGAACAAAACATTTGGAGAGAAGCCACACGAACCCAAGCCCAAGCGGGTCTGCCTGGATTTGTGAAAAGAGCTCATTGACATGGCCCACACCGCGCTGTCTGCCACAGCTGTTCCTAAAGCCACTCCCTGTCCCAGTTATGGTTTTTTTCCCCATCCTATTTCACAAAAAGACTTAAACATATTTCCAACAGATGTGTTTCGTACTCCACTAATTTAGTGATATTTGTGTTAACCAGTCATCAGGAAAAGCTGGAGCTGGTTGATCCAAAGATTGCATCTGTTACCCTGCAAATCACCATCAGGTCAGAATGAATTTCTAATTGCAGAAAGAGATACCACAGAAGAATAAATTACTCTATTTTTAAGCATCAACCTAGAGATAAATAATCTGCCCATGCAACAAGAGCTAGAAATAAAAGCTCCAGTTTTTCAGCATATGCTGCAACATTGGGAAAAAACCCCAACAGCACAAAAAGCCAACTTAAACACTTCCTTATCAGTATTGCAGATAGCACAGCAGAAAATGAGCATGTCTTGCTCATTCTGTC
Organism: Phoeniculus purpureus; assembly: GCA_028565055.1. NCBI lineage: Eukaryota > Metazoa > Chordata > Aves > Bucerotiformes > Phoeniculidae > Phoeniculus > Phoeniculus purpureus. Next base: position 5,928,046 of record JAOXOE010000787.1, on the reverse strand, counting down.
CGGGAAGATCACCGTCTTTCCCATCACCCATTTAATTTCTGTCATCTTCCTAATCTAATTAGCTGCACACAGCAAAATAATCTGAATGGAAGAAATGGAAGAACTCACTCTAAAACTCAGTAGTAACTACAGACAGAACTTGGCTCAAAGAGCAAGTTTCTTCTACCACAACCCACATCCCCAGAGCTATCACCTGAGCTTTCAATATCCCATTAATGTTCTGGGCGGTGTTTATAGCTCTGTTCTTAAATTGTGTCTGTTATGGCTTTATGTAAGTCATATCAACTACTTATGTGTCAGAGTATTTTAATGTAAAATGTCTAGAGATATTATCATGCTAATAAATAGATATTTCAGAGTTCAAGCAAATAATTTCCACTTGAAAATAAATAAATGTGGAAAGTGATAGGATAATACGTGCACAGCTCAGCATATCCAGTGTCTCTGGGTTACTAAACCTTCTGCATCAAGGGCATCTTGTTTTACTAAATATTAATGTAGAATTCTACAGGATATGAAGCTTCAGTTATTCAGAGAATCCCTGCACTGCAAATAAAAGTAAGTATTAAAGCCCATACTATTAACTACAGATTAAGGTCAGATCCCAACAGTTGCTCTGTACAGAACGATGCAACAGAGAGATGTTCATTGACCACGTTGCTGATCCATTCATACAAAGCAGCTTGCAGGATCCTGGCTTTAAAATATTAAGAACATTTATTGGCTCAGCAGGAATTCAATCCTACACTCTTACAAAGAGTCCCCTGGCTGCAGAACTGATGCCCACTGCGTTTTGGAAGTTCTGGAAGTACATCAGTTTATGCTACTACCTGCTGGCCAACCTAGTTTCTGTTTCTCCACGCTTCACATTTGACAGTTCTAAAATTAACCTGCTGATTTTATCACCAATTTCCTTTTCATTTGGCCATGTTAAATGTCAGATGATCTGTATGTCTGACACTGCCCTTTTAATTATTACAGCAAAAGCCTAAAGATGACACCACACCCATCCCCCTGGTCCTTCAAAGCAAGGCTCAGGAAAAAGTAGGCAACGGTAAGAATTCAAAGGTCAATATTTGCATAAGTGGAGTAAAAGCCAAGAAAGAACAAGACGGATTAAAAATTCAATTCCACAGTAAGTCCTACAATTAGTACTCTTTCTGATGCTTTGAATTAAATTACCAAATAAGCTACATGGACAGTGTTTAAGACTTCATTACATTTTACTGAGCATATTTATCAATGCTTGCTGCAGGAAGTTTGTTATAAAAACCTTCACAAACCCAATCAGACCTCCCCAATGCATTAATGACGTATGATGAAGTCTTTTATTCCCTTCATCAATCATCAGCCACCCATTTACTTAAACAATCAATGCTCCAAAATTATGATGTGTCCTAGCATCACCATGGCCTTGCATCAATGAATTTGTTCTCTCAGTATCTTCTCACGTGCAGTCTCAGTCACATTAACCCAACCAGCCACATTTTATTCTTCCACTCTTAGGAATGGGCTGCCAAGGGGGGTTGTGGAGCCTCCTTCTCTGGAAAGGTTCAAAACCCACTTGACCATGTTCCTGTGCGACTTGATCTAGGTGATCCTGCTGTGGCAGGTGGATTCTGTAATTCAGAAGCACTTAAGATGACAGCAGCAGCAAAAAGCTTTGGGACTATATGCACCCATTACGGTGACCAGGTTGTTTAAAAACTGGAGCTGTAGCTAGCTGCAGCAGCAGCAGCAAACTCAGAGAGCAGTTCAAGGCAGAGACAGGAAAGAAAAGAACCTGAACTCAAAGACCTTGTATAGAAACCAGGAAAGGGATGCAATGGTGACAAAAGGTTTGTCTTCCCTCTTCCCATCACAGAACCAGCTCTATTCTAAAATATTTTACAGTGTTCTTACAGCATTTTCTATTCTAGTTATAAAAAAAGAAACCCGGACAAGGCATATTGAGAAAAAAGTCAAAGTCAGGTGTAACCACTCTGTTAGATCTGTCCCAGATAGACCTGCAGCAGCCTCAGGCTTCCAGGGGGTTATTCTGCTTGATGGCCTTCCAGCAGCACCCCTGAAACGAACAGACCTTGCCTTCAGGATACTTGTTGTCAAGTACCCAAACCCACAGAATCCGTGTACAAAGTGATGACACAGCATATATCAAATCATGAATATAAAACAAGCCTTAAATATTTGTAATATACTGAATTTATATTCTAAAATAAGAGTGACACCTGCTTTGTACCAGGTTTAATAACACTCAACGTTGTGTTTGAAACGATTCTCATTTCACACAACGTTCAAAGAAACTCAAGATCAGGTTTAATTAAACAAACAGAACTTCACATAAACTTGACAACTAAACTGATGCTCATTATACAGCTCCTGACACCAGAGCTCGGCTCTGTAGAAATCTCAAGAAATAAAGCTTTGCTGACTTCTCTACATATGTCAATGAGGGCAGGCATCAGTTTTACAGCCTAAAAGACTTATCAGGCAACACCTGGATGGTTAAGGCAGAACAAAACACTTTAAAGCGCTCCTCAGTGAAACGACTGGCAGCAATGTGGGGAACAGCCGAGCGTAAAATCATCTAACACAGCCGCATGCTGGGCGGTTGGCGTTACGACTGTGCGATCCATTAGGAAACAACAGCACTTCTAAGGAAAATGTATAAAACATATCCACCATTGGCACTTGAAAACCCTCTTCAGCTGCTCCGCGATGCTCTTTTTGGGGTTATTGCTGCAGGAACACTGAAGAACCTGCACGGTTTGTATCAACACACTGATCAGATTGTGACAACCAAACAGCAACACAAACACATAAATTACCATGGAAAAAAAACCCACCTTTTTGCCCACTGATGTACTGGGATAAGAATGGAATTTTAATAACCTTTCATATTTAACAAAATGTGCTTTTATTCCCCTGGGTCTTCAGACAGCTGGAACAGTTGTGCTCATTTCTCACGGGTGTTAATGCAGTGCCGATACCACTAGAAACACTTTGACTAAAGCTGCACAACTGGATTTATTCAGCTTTCACTGCTTTTTAAAAGCTCACACCCGAGGATCTCCCAATAACATCAAAAGGAACTCTAAGCAATACCTAGGCACCAAAATAATTTAAAAAGAACATAAACAACATTATTTTTTCCCACTTTCTTTCTGTAATTCTGAATTTGTCTCCACGGGCCCATACCCACCCAGAACACGAGATCTTCCTACTTGCTACACCACATCCGCTTATACTAACAGAGAAGTTCCATTCGATAAAAATATATCCAACAGATGTAATTTGTAAAAGCTGATGACAAGAGAGGAAGATCTAAAACTGACATACTTGGAATGCTCTCAACTTTCATTCATTTCAAGTCAGCAAACAAGGTAAGAGCAATCCAAAATCTCTGACTAATTTTAGGGCATATCACAAATTCAACCAACAAACCTGAAAAAACTTGGTAAAATATACTCTTATCATAACTTCTGTTGCCTTAGTCTGCGCCTGTATTTATTGTAACACTACTACTTTCTAGCAGTTCCTCAGAATCAAAGAAATTAAGGGAACTGTGTGGTTGAAATTAATGTATTTTATAATACTCTGGAATAGAGAAGCCCAGAATCTGTCATCAGCTAGCAGGATGCCATCGTCTTCAGACACACACAGATCCTGGGTGGCTCAAAGCTTGTGTGAAAAAATGGAAAACTAGTTCAGGTAACAGGTACTAGAGAACAGGCTCGAGGTAACACGTCCTCGCCTGGAGGATCAGGAGCTGCCAAGGAAACGGGGGAGAGAGGAGCTGACGCTGCAGGGACACATTTCAGCAAGCAAAACCAATTACCAGTGGGATCATTTTGCATTTTCCCGAAGTTTGTTCCAGCTTGTCTGCAGAGAAAAGCAGTAAGAACGCAGACCACGGTTACACACTGAAAATCAATCCACTAAAACACTAATCTTTGAGGCTTTTTAATACCAACATGAGCAGTTTCTTGAGGACAAGAATATTTATAGAATGGCTGACACTGGAAGAGACATTAAAGATCATCCAGTTCCTCATTCAGTTCCAACCCCCTGCCATGGGCAACAACACCTCTCACCAGACCAGGTTGCCCAGAGCCCCATCTGACCTGGCCTTCAACACTTCCAGGGATGGGGCAGCCACAACCTCCCTGGGCAACCTGCTCCAGTGCCTCAGCACCCTTGCGGAAAGGAATTTCTTCCTAAGAGTGAAGAACGAAGTAACAACCCAGCACAGACTGGAGGTTGGAAGAAGCGAAACTATCCTCTCAATGTACCCTTGTACATGAATAGTGTCTTGTTTACCAAGGAACTAAATAACACATTGAGCTCACATTCCAAAGAAGTTAAAAATGTGATTAATTTTAAATAAAGATCAAGAGTGAACTATCTGTTCCTTGTGATGTGCACTTCTCACACATTTAGTAGTAAATCCAGGAAGGACAGACCCACTCTGTTGTGTCACCAGACTTCTTTTAATATACACTAAGCAGACACTCGCGTGCATCACTGGTAGCTTTAAAACTCAAGCAAACAGAACCCAAACGTCTATCATTTTAAGGATCATTCAGAGGGGAAAAATAAATCTAATCTTCAGAAACACTAGTTGTATAAAAATTTTGCTCCAGAATAAAACATTTCAACTTCCTACTGCAATTACAAGCTTCAATTACCTTCATGCAAACCCTTAGATGCAACTAGTTGAAAATAAGCCTTTTATTTTCTGAATAAGGGCGATTTTATTGGCAAAAAGAAAAAACAGCATGACAACCACCACACAAAGTAAATAAAGCCTTGAACGTGCCATATATGAGCTGTTTGTGCTGGTAATTGCCCAGTCAGACAGTTCTGACACTGTCAAAAACTCTGATTGTAAGTGAAAAGTGAATGATTTTCCAGATCTTGACTGGCCATCCTATTGTAATGATTAATTATAATCTCACATCTTCATTTGAAAAACCTGAAGAGTATGGGAGGCAGCATTCATAAACGGCTGCAACTGAAAAATTAGCAGCTGACAAGCAGCTCTCAAGTACTCCAGCCTCTACAAGTCTTCAACAAGCACCGCTGAAAGCAGTTGGAATGATAATGTTCAGCATCTACAAGGACTTAAAAACACTTAAAGGCTAGTTCCTGTTATTAATTATACACAGGAGAGTCCTTCACTTGTCGACTTTCAAGCTTTCTGCTACAGACATAAAAGCTGAAGAACTGAGCCTGAAGTATTTATTGAATAACTTATTATTTTTACCTTTCACCCTAAAGAGAAACAACCCCCCAAAACCCCCATAAAACAAAATTACCAGTACATCCCAACAGGGAAGACATTGTCTTTCTTCAGCTTTATTTCCAACAGTTCATTAAGCTGTACTCATAGCTTAAGTTACATCCATCTTCAAAAATCCTGTATAGATTTAACATGTGGCTGCGCATCACCAGTTGCTGTGTGGTGTCACACCAGTGCAGAGTGGAACACAAAGAGCATGCCAAACTTTATCTTGCCCTGCACTCAAACTGGTTTATCTGTCAACTCGTAATGAGTGATCACTCCCACGTGTTTAATTAGAAGTTGAAGAGCTTCACCAAATTAACATTCCAGGGCACTGGAACAGAGTTTCTCTTAACTGGAACAACACAGTGCTGGGATATCTGACTGATTCCAGTAACCAAAACAAAACCTCATGTTAGGAGTGTGGGAAGGGTGAGGATGGGTTTGCCCTTGAAATGTAACACAAGAAAAAAATAAACCTGAACTTCCATTGCAAGTTATTTCATTTTGTTCCAGGTTTGATGAGTATGGCATCACCAAGGAAATTTTCTGAAAAAGAATAGAACTACCATGGCACATCCATCTACTTTACTGCCAGATTCTATGTGGAGTGAACTGTGTATTGTACATCGAGAATCACAGTCATTTAGGCTGGAAAAGATCTTTAAGATCATCGAGTCCAACCGTTAACCCAGCACTGCCAGGCCCTCACTAAATCATGTCCCTAAGTACCACATGTACTCATCTTTTAAATCCCTCCAGGGAGGGTGACTCACCCCTGTCTATCTACTGGAGATAGATATCGGGTTTTTTGTGATGCACATGGTTGTAGTAACAGAGAATCCTCACCAACGCGAATATATCCTCCCTCTCCTGACAAAGCAGCCCTGTTGTCCTTTCCGTAGAGCAGCTCAGAGTTAACACATCCCCTTCCCTACACAGAAAACAGGATCTCTGTGGTTGGATGAGACCTTTGCAGTCATCAAGTCCAACTTTCCACCCAGCACTGTCAGGTCACCACTAGATTATGTCCCTCAGCACTACATCCCTGTGTCTTTTAAACCTCTCCAGGGACGGAGACTCCAGCACTGCCCTGAGCAGCCTGTTCCTATGTTTGATAACAATTGCTGAAAGCACAACTAGGATGTCTGCAATGCTCCAAGAGGAATAGGCTTGTAGAGGAGAACAGTGCTAAGAACCAGACAGCCACACAGCCCCATTCCAGGGGTTTGCACATCCCCAAAGAGCTTCTTTCCCAGTCTGACCCAGTACTAATGTGTTTGCACTCATGATGACTTGAGAGTACTACCTCCATTTGTCAATGCTGTTCTCGGTAAAAACTTGGAACAAGAGTAATTTTTTAAAAGATCTCTCAAGAGTTCAACTGTGGAGACAGGAATAACATCTCAACTTACAGTGGTATGAAGCAATTATGGGACTGTATTTATTCATAATATGGGGCATAGATGGCAAAGGGAAGGATGGGGACAGCCAAAGTAGGGGAAGAATAAATAAGAGCTGACAACACAAATGCACAACAGGCATCTGATCTGCAAGTTTATACACTGTGTGTCAGATTAGCTGCAGATCATTAAAACTACTGTCCTTTAAGAAGGAGCCCACAGATACACAGCCCACAGATTGGGCTGAGGACAAGAGGCCAACGGAAAGGACAAAGCCAGCCAGAGGAACCCTGGAAACTGCCTGTGCTAGAAACAATTTATGCTCCCAGGTGGTTTTTTTTTGCTTTGTTCTTTTGTTGTTGTTGGGGAGGGTGTATGTGTGTGGTTTGTGCTCTGGGGAAGTCCAGTTTTTGAACAGATGCCTCCAAGATTACAGGCATAAAAATACATTGAGTCAGCTGCTCCCAGTATATCTGCACTGCTTTCAGAAGTTCGTGCTGACCATTAAGTTGCACAGACAGCATCAGCAGTCACAGACTCCTAGCAACTTCCAGGAAATTAATTTCTCAGTCTCAGGCTTAGAGAAACATTAATATAAACTGCAGCACATGATTAATCATGAGCACAAAGGGAAAACACACACAGTGCTCAAACTGTGCTCTGTAATACCTGACCTTACCACAGAACACGGCCAACAAAGAAGAGCAGCAGTTCTGGCATAGAGAGGGAACTTGCTGTGTCCTAGCCACCCTTTGGCAAGAACACTTCCAAGTAAGGAAGACAGGAGATATTTTTTATGAGAAGCAGCACAGCCATGTCATACACTTCTCTTTGTCAGCTTTTTTGGGGGTTTTCCTGTTACAAAGGGAAGTAAAGGTGGTAAAATGAACAGTCGGTAAGGGAAACATAACTATCAAGACAGAAAACCAAGAGCTTGACCCACACTCCAGAATTAAAGGTGCTGCTTCCTCCATAAACAAGTTATAACCTCCCTTATGAGGAAAGGCTGAGGGAGCTGGGTCTCTTTAGCTTGTAGAAAAGGAGACTGAGGGGTGACATCATTAATGCTTATGAATATGTGAAGGGTGGGCGTCAGGAGGTCCCTTCCAATCCCTAATGTTCTGTGAGTAACAGACTTGAGGATGAATAAAACCAGCACATCCCAGCCAGGCCACAGGTACGGTTTCATGGCTTCAAACCTCCACATCACAGATAGCATTAAAAATGGCTTTCTCGACCACCTCTCTATAGAGACCTTTAATGTATTTTTAATGAAAATACATGATTTAAAGAGAAGGAGGCATCAGTGGGTTCTTTGGTCTTTTCAGTGTAGAAGGCAGATGAAGATCTAGTGGATAAAGGATCAACAGAGCAGAGGAAATGGGGCACTGGTTCAATGTGCCAGTGTTATGATATTTGCAAAGTAAGAAGAATAAACTCCAACCATTTCCATTTTCCATGAAGGAGTTTCTCTAGATGTCTAACCAGCCCAGCCCCACCCCAGCAGCGTGACAGAGGCTAATTCAAAAACCTTGCATCAACTTCAGATTAAAATCAACATCCGAAAAAAAGTCATCTGAAAATAAAGAGGGAAGATAGAGGGGAAAAAAGTGGAAAGAAAAAGTTGCACAATTAGCTAACTATAAAAAGCTGCTTTCCTTGATTTCCCTCACTTTAATTTATGTACAATGGAAAACACAATGTGGAACTCTTCCTGAGCTGGTTACTATCCCAAAGCCAAATGCACTTCAAAGCTCAACTATGGCAAAACATTGCACTTCAGCAGACCCTGCAGACATCATGAAAGAGGGAAAACTTGCAGTTAATAACTACACAATTTTGATTTTGGGAAGACACTTAACAGTCCCTTAATGAGGAACAAGAGTTGATGGGATTTACATTACTGCAACTAAATGTATTTCCATCTCAAGGAATCAGCTGAGACTCCAGTGGTGAACCTAAAGCCACCTCTGAATATCCATGAACACATGCTCACTCACATGTGCCACACACACCCCTACACATCTTGAAGCATCACTAAGAAAACACTTTCCTTACAAATTAAACAGAAAGAAACAAATACAGGTTATATTCAGAATGTCAGTATCAGAAGGATGGAGCCAAACTGTACAGTAAAAGCTTGTTCAATTTAAAGTCTGCTTTCTTAAAGATGAACTTTCATGCCATGGCAGACTGAAAAATGGCTTAGATTATTCCATTTTTCATACTCTTCTTACAGTACTTTCAGGTGCATGTCAGAGAAGAGCTTTCAGAGTTACAGACAGCTTACTGACAGGGTAAGAAAACAAAACCCTACTTCCCTTAAACCATCATTGCATCATGTTTTCCCTACCGCAAAGACATCAACAGAAAACAGCCGACACAAACCAGGGAAATAAGAACTCCTGTATCAAAGTCACAGTGTTTTAGAACGGCTCTTGTTGCATAAACCAAGACTAAAGCAAATCCCAAACAGCACCTGCTTCCTGCTAACAGGAGGCAGTAAAAATATTCCCTTAGGAGAAAATTCACCAAGCTGAGGTCCTTCAAGTCCATTTTCAAATTCACACCTCTGCAAAGACAGGCCCAGACTTCTTCCACTGGTACTTTTTGACCCTGAAACTTCTCTCTGAAAAACTTCTCCTAATGCAACAGAATTCTGCAGCCTCTCCGTGAAATAACAGCGATGAGATGTCCTATGTTAAGTCTAGAGAGTATCTGCTAGTACTCCCAGTAACCAGCCCCATCAGAGGACACGCATTAAGACAGACAAACTACTTAGGACACAGACTGTCTCTTGCTAAGCATTTGTGCGGCAATAATGCAATTGCACCCTGAACCTCTGCTGCATTAAGGGCATTAAGAGCCAAGCCTAAACTGAACTTCTGCAAATTCATACAGATCCCATAAGAGAGAGGAAAAAAAGCATTTTTCACTGGTTTTTAATGATATAAATGAAAATCTTTCTTTTCAGTTCCAAAGAGCTCACTGAAATGGTTTTTATGTGATGCTGAAGCTGAATAGTACAGCAGAAATGGGCATCAAAATCAGAAAATATCGATTACATGCAACTAATCAGTGTAAAGCTTTAATTTAAATAAACTTAAGTTTTCATTTATATAAACTTCAAACAAAAATCCTTTCTTTGGAGGGCACCTCTTAAAAATAAGACTCAACTGTGTTTTGTGTAACACATTGCAAAGTGTTTTTAAAAATTTATAAAGCATGTTGTGTTAGCTGCATCAACACCAAGTCAGGATCTGTGTTTAAGTCAACAAGTACTAACAGAAATTACAGAATGCTTTGGGTTAGAAGGGACTTGAAAAGATCGTCTAGTCCCAACCCCCCTATATTTATAGAATAATTGCAATTTCATGGAGTGGAAGCATCATTTGAGTTTGATGTGTTACCAGTACGGACTTTTCCTCTCCCCTAAAGGTCAGGGAACCTAACTTTGCAAATAATAAAATCACCCAGCTCTGAGATCTGCATGACATCAGGTTTCTGTCTAGCAGCAGATTTTACAACTCTTGAAAACAGAGCTGGTTTCTTATACAGTAAACTGTGACAGACCAGGGCCTGTAGTTACACTAGGAGCTGCCATTGTAAAATTCTTCCCTTCATGTCATACCCAAACATCCTTTTAATTCTCCAGTGGGGCAATGGGTGTAAGGTGGAACACAGGAGGTTCCACGTAAATATGAGAAAGAACTTCTTCCCAATGAGGGTGACAGAGCACTGGAAGGGGCTGCCCAGGGGGTTGTGGAGTCTCCTTCTCTGGAGCCGTTTAAAACCCACCTGGATATGTTCCTGTGCAACTTTGTCTAGGTGATCCTGCTGTGGCAGGGGGATTGGACTGGATGATCTTTCGAGGTCCCTTCCAATCCCTAATGTTCTGTGAGTCTATGATTTTCTAAAAGGGTAGTTGCTTAATTAAAGGAACTAGGGCTGGGGTGCTAGGGTTTTTTTGCAGCCTAAAATCTAGTTTCACACTTTTTTTTTTTTAATTCGCCATGTTCTCACTAATTGTCATCATTCATTTGCCTTCGCAGCTTCAACTGGTGACTATAGGGAAGCTACAAAAACTTGAACTGAGAAGTTTTGATTCAGCTGCTTCACTTGACGGTGCAAGTTTCATTTTTCAAGACTATTATCTCAAGAATACAAACTCTCATCAGGACCACAGACTGATTTGGAGTTACCAGAGTCATAAAAACAGGAGGGTATCTACAAAACCCTTGGACAAAGAGGAAGCTTCATACAAGATTCATGGTCAGATCATAGTTGCTCATTTACCTGAACAAGGGAGGCAGCAGTTTCACTCTAGGTGTGTGGCTGCAAGTTTGCACTTGCACAAAGAAAAATGTTTATTGCAACATCTTTGAAAGGAATGCATCCTTCTTTGACATCCAGTTTCTCAGAGCTATCCTGTTAAGAAGCATCAGCTAATGTACACTTCCACCAAAATACCAAAGAATCCATAAACTTCCCTGGCTGCTAAGTAAAAGCAACACTTGGGATTGTCAAACGTGCTCAAAGCATCAACTAATAACCTCTGAAAAATGTACTGAAAGAACCACCGTGAGGCTAATGACTGCATGAGGTTCATCTGCAGGTGAAATGAGAGGGAAGAGGGTGAGGGAGAAGAAACAGACAACAAAAAGCCTCATCCTTACTAGGTAAACATGAGACACAGAAAAGAAACCCCAACGATAGCTGGGTGTGGCTACTTTATGATTAAATGCTAAATAACGATAAGAATTTGGTGAAAAGACAGAACATGGAAGAATGCAGCAGCTCATGCTCTGGCTTTCATGTATATATTTATCTTCCACTACAGCAGCTTTTGGTTTCTCAAGGTCAGTAGAATTTATTAAATCGTGATTTTGTAGGGGTGGATTTTTTTCTCTAATTGAATATTACATAAGATGGAAAAGCGCTGCTTGTCCTAAAGCAAGTAGTTCAAGCCAAAGGTCCTCCTGAACATACAAGTGTAGGAAAATTAAAACCAGGGAGTTTGGGTTATGAAAAGAAGCCATATGACTAAAAAGTGAATCCATTTTCCAAACCACCCACACAGACAAGAGCTGCTGATGTGAAAAATGGTCTCTGCAAAAGCTAAATTGCAGAGATTATTTTCGTGGAAAGTTAGAAGCTGCATTCCATGCAGATTACAGGGTATTTACCGTGCCTGCATTAAAAAAACATAAAAAATAAAAATTCTGTGTTCTTCCAGTATGAACAATGACTTGATTGTTCAATGTATATGAGACAGCAATTGGTATTTAACTGAATAATTATCATCTTCTCAATCTACACAGACAGAGCTGCTGAGTTTTTTCCAGGCTTGCTTTCCTCTTGCTGCAGGCAAGTTTTGGCTGCCTTCAACCCGAGGTGCCACAGTGTGTGCCAGCCAAACTCGCGTGTGAGGCTTACCTTGGCACTGGAATCCTTGCTTCCCAAATCCCCTGCACGGAAAAGAAAAAAAAAAATAGCTGTCTTAGTAGGTTCAGTTGTAATTTCTCATCAATGATCTTTAACGACATAAAAATAGCTTCACAGCAAACTCTGAAGTCATTTCATAAGACAGAAACAGATTTTACAACACACAGCAGCCCACCCATTTCAAAGCAGCGAACAGCTCTCACCAGCTCTGCAACTTCAGCTGCTGGCAACATTTTATTGTAGTAATAATAACAATAAAAATAGTAAGACTACTTTAAGAATTATTTAATAACGATTACATAAAATACAGTATTATTAGTTCGCAAGCTACTTTGGATCTAAAGTTACCATCTGCGATCACCCCATATTTCAACTCATTTAGTGCCTCATACGAGTGTTTCTATACTCGATAGAAACACAAAATCTTCCGAGTCCCAGTAAAGACACCTAAACCAAACCTGACTTGGCTTTTCATCCAAATTTTAGCGTGGCAAGCCAAGAGCGCTATGCACCTCTGCAAGATACCAGTGGTTTGCTGTAGTGAAAGGAGGCAGGTTCAGTACAAGGGAGAAGAGAGGCCGGTTGGTTTCATGCTGCTTATTCCTCTAGCTTCCTTGCTCAATTTCCATAACAAATCAGAAATGTGTGCAACCCCTGCACCAGCGAGCACAGCGACACACCAGCCCTGCACACGGCACCCACAGCCCCAACACATCTCACCTCTGTTGATGTCTTTATTTCTTTGTTTACCTTCAAGCATTCAACATTCTCCTCCACAAAAATAAATGTTTGGAGTGCCCTCCCTACAAACAGCTCCTCTGCATTTCCCCTCTTGGCAGAATGGGGTGGTGGGTTTTTTTCAGCTGGAGCTGCTGCCACTTGAAGACAAACAAGCAGAAGCCATGAACTGCAGAAGGCAGCCAGCAGGCTGTGTGCAATGAGCAACAGCAAGTTGTTTAATTATCAACTCCGTGGAAATGTTGGGTGTTTTTTTTTAATTATATCAACCATTTTGCCACTTATTTATTTAGAGAAGGGACAAAACCTTCAGCACACCATTACTTCAGGTGGACACTGGCATCATGCAGCTTAAAGTGTGTCCATCGATTTCTATGCAGAAGTCTCCAAGGGCCTAAACTAACAAAACCAGGTGAAATCTGAAATTGTTTGTTCTCTTGGCAGCTTACTGGACTGCACTGTACTGTCCCCCCACTGCTGTTATCTCGTCTCCACAGAAGGAAAAAGCACATACTGGAAGCCTGCAGATGCACTTGCAGGGAAGCTGACAGCAGGACGAAGAACACAGAACAGACTTCAGATAATTTCTCATCCTTTTAAACATCCTGATTCATAAAGAACATCCCTGCATGATCTGCTCTGAACGCACAGCCGTCCTGCAGAGCTGGAGCTGAATTCAGGCACCCACCAGACTCACTCCTCATGTTCCCTCATTGCTTACAAAGCAAAAGGTATTTAAAATGATACAAACAGAAACAGACATGTGCCACGTGGAATCTGGGAGCAACCAGAGCACTCTGAACACGTGTGATGCTTATTCCAGAGTTGCCCATCTTCACGTGAGGAAATTAAACAGAAGTTCGAGCTGTGAAGATGCTCAGCTGAGGAGCCTTGAGAGCTTCTTCAGGCTCAGCAAGAAGACAAGACCAAAGAGCTGAACTGCTCCTGTCACCTCAGGATGCCCTTTCACTTTCAAATCTACTATACCATGCCAATATTCCGCTTAGGGTTTTAATTCTGCTGCCCTGACAGTAACCCCGCAGGATTCTTTCACACCTCCCAGTTCACTCTGCTTTAGATTAACCTGGAAGCAGTTGCTGGAAGTCTCTTACTTTTACAAAACCAAACTTCGTGATTTTTTTTTTTTCTTTTCCGACAGGAAATAAAGTTATTTATAAAGAGAAAAAGCTCCAAAAGTTGACTTTTTTTTCTCCTCCTTGTTTCCTTTGCAGTCTGTCATTTCTACCTTCCTTTCCTCTCCTTTCCTTTCCTTACTCTGAAGACATACTTCATTTCTGGAGCAATCACTGGCTTTCCTTCAGCATACAGAGGAAAACTCAAGAAGGCAGACACATAGAAACACACATGAGAAGAGACCAAGCCCAGAGCCCTGGCCACCGCCACAGACCTCTCTAGATCTTCTACCACCTGCCATAAGAGAAATCACAGCTCCCATGTTCAACAAGAAAACTTCAGCAGCAACAAAGGGTGAAGTTGAGGAACACCTCCGACAGAGGAAGCCCAGGCTGTGGATGAGGGAAGTGTCCAGCACATTCACCCAGACTCCACAGGCTCCTCTTACCTCACCTTGGTGGAGCTGCCACCCTGCCCGAGGAGGGCACGGCAGGGATTGCTGGGTGTGTTTCTCTCTTCCTAACAGCTTAGTAATGAGGGTGTTGGTAGGAAGTTTTCCTCCCTTCCTCCGTTCTCTTAAAAATAAAGCCTCAACCCTCCCTTTCCTAAGCTCCCGGGCGCTGCCGGGGTCCCTCTGGAGCAGGAGGGACCGAAGCGCAAAGTTAGAAGTAGGGCTGGCACAAGTCAGGACGCACACCAGCACCCTCGGGATGAACGAGAACTTCCCTTCACCCACCCACCGCGGCAGCTGGAGCGCTGGCGGAGCTCCCTCCGCCGGCCTGGGGAAGGGGCTTCGGGGGGGAAGGTCAAACCCGGGGAGGGAAGTCAGACTCGGGGGCGAAGGGGACACAAGAGGCGAGGAAATACAAACGTGGGCAATCTCCGCGGCACCGCGCAGCGCGGACCCTGGACCACTGGCAAGTTCAGGGGCTCCCCCCGTCCCCGAGACCGGCAGGGAACGACTCCTCCATCGGAGCGCTGGTGGCCGTCAACAGCCTCCTTAGGAGGCGGATACAACAGAGTAGGGGGACAGCGAGATGACACTGGGGGCACCTGCGGTGAGAGGCCGGGGACAGAGACCAGCGGGAGCGGCGGAACCGGCGGAGGAGAGGGACGGGGCGGGCGGTCACCGGGGCACGGCAGGGAGAGGGGGGGCGGGGAGGGAACAGGGAATCCCGGTCGGAGGTGTGAGGAGGGAAGCGGTAAGGGGGTGTCTCACTCACCAGATGAAGTCGGTGCAGTGGCTGCAGAACGTGGGCTGCTTGAAGAACCGCGCGATGAATTTGTGCTCCTTCACCTCGTGCACGTTCTTCTGCCTCAGGGCCCCTTTGCGAGCGAAGCGCCGAGCCGCGTCCGGGGCCGCGCCGGGCTCGGAGCCCGAGAACACGTCG
Organism: Phoeniculus purpureus; assembly: GCA_028565055.1. Classification (NCBI taxonomy): domain Eukaryota; kingdom Metazoa; phylum Chordata; class Aves; order Bucerotiformes; family Phoeniculidae; genus Phoeniculus; species Phoeniculus purpureus. The sequence goes on along the minus strand of JAOXOE010000787.1, from coordinate 5,912,651 downwards.
GCCATAGCAGCGTCCTCCCCTACCCCCTCCACCTCTCTCCCCGCCGGGAGCAGGACCGAGCCGAACAGGGAGTCACGGCCGGGAGGAGTCGGGAATCACCGCCGGCAGCCACCGCCCCACCGTCCGCCCCGTCCGGCGGCCGCCGAGTCTCTGGCAACGGAGGCGCTGGGCGCTGCCCCCGCTCCCGCGCCTGACGTCGGAGCAGGAGGAGGATCCCGGGCCCGCGGGGTGAACGAGCCCCCGGCCGCGGGAGGGG
>JAOXOE010000787.1:5870105-5912295 GCA_028565055.1 Phoeniculus purpureus | reverse complement strand
GGCCCCGGGCCCCCCCCCCCCCCCCCAGTACCTCCTTGCGGCCAGAGCTCAGCTTAGGGGGCCCAGAACTGGTGGTAAAACTGCCCAACCTCCCGCAAATCAGCTTCACCCTGTGTGGCCTGGGCTTTCCAGGGCTGCTGGGGAGCACTAGGCACATGCTGGAGCTCAGGGCGCCTGGGCAGCACCCAGGGTCCTTCCCTCCAACATCTTGCAGCTCCTCTTGGGGCCATCAGCCTGGGCTCACCCCATCCACCCATGCAGGGACCACTGGGCTTAGGGTCCTTCAAGAGGGCAGAAGGATGTGGATCCTTGCCAGGCTTGTAATTCCAGCCCAGCCGGGGCCTCCACACAAGAAACCTGAGCCCCGTGGGGAGCAGGGGAGGCAGAGTCGTCCGTCTGTCGGCACAGGTGTCTGTCCTGGCCTCACTCCATCTGGGGTGGATGTGGGGGATTGGGGCCTCCAGTCCCCCATGTACTCTCTGTGCTGTGGGGGATGAGCCTAGTCACAAGGGTTCGGCAGGGACAACTCTCAGTGTTGGAGCCCCTGGGGATGTTGGATTTTCCTTTTACTTCTACTTTCCTTCCCTTGACATGTCCCAAAGCACAGTGCTGGCTGCTCAGGGATGCTCTGTGCTGCTCTAGTATCACTGCGGGGTCTGGCTTTGGTGTAAAACAGCTCTGTGGGTAGTGGGAGAACTTATGATGAGACCCCCAATCTCATCATAAGTGAGTTTGCCACCTCGTCCAATCCCTGCTCGTCTTCCAGCCTTGGAAGCTTCTGGAGTTTGGTTGCTATAGCTTGAAAAGTCCTCCCTGGGCATCCCCAGCACCCTGAGCCTGCTGTTCCCCTCCCAGGTGACAGCTATGGGGTGCTGCCCCGGCCCTGCCATGCACTGGTGCTGCTGAACCCACAAAGCGGTGCTGGCCGGGCACGTGAGGACTTCCAGGCAGTGGTGCAGCCCATGCTGGCTGAGGCCGAAATCATCACCACCATCTTCGTCACCGGTGAGTCCACAGGCAGCTCCTGATGCTCTTCCTCTTCCTCCTCTCTTCCTGGGATCCTACCTGGATGCTGCTGTCCTGGGATGGGCTTCTCCAAGGGCTTCATCCCCCTTGTCACCACTGCTCCCACAGGACTGGTGTGGATAAGGTGATGGGTGGGCAGAAGACCATGTGAAGGGACACAACTGCACTCAATAGATCTAACTGTTGCACCCCTTTCTGGGCCCCTCGTGGGGACAGTGGGGCTGGGGTCACTGTCTGGGGTATGGCACAGGATGTAGGGTGATTGATTCTCTCCACTTTCCCCTACAGAAAGACCCCACCATGCACATGAGAAGGTGCGGGATGAGGACCTGTCGCAGTGGGACACACTGGTGGTCATGTCTGGGGATGGGTTGCTGTATGAGGTGAGGAGCACTGTGGGGCATCTCCCTGCCTGGGGTGGGCAGAGAGCCGGGAGAAAAGGGCACCTAGGGTGCCTGGCGCAGGGGCTGAGCTTTGAAACACAAAAACAGGCAGGGAACAGCAGCGGAGAGGTGGCACCTAGTTTGGAGCAAAACAGAGTGGCCTTGGAACTTGCTGGTCTAGGCTCTACACCCCTGGGCTGGGCAGCAGAATCTGGGTGCCCTGCTGGGCTCTAGGTACCAGCAGCTTCCTCCATCCCCACAGGTGGTAAACGGACTCATGGAGCGGCCGGACTGGGAAGACACCATGAAGAAGCCACTGTGTATCCTGCCAGGGGGCTCTGGGAATGCTCTGGCTGCCTCCATCAACTACTATGCAGGGTGAGTCCTGATCCTGTGGGGTACCCACTGCTGGTGCCCCACTGAGGTAGGGGAAGTAAAAGGCTGTGCATGGCTCTAGCACAGGGAAAGGGTGCTGGGATGCCCACCTAGGTGCCCACCTCTTCCTCTCCAGGCTGGTTTATCCTTCCTACCCCCAGCAAACCCTCCCAGTAGCTGTCCCTGAGGGACACTGTCACCCAGGTGGGAAATGTCCCAGCTGCGATGCAGAGATGAGGGATGCTGGGACAGCAGAGAAGCCTCAAGCTGGGTCCAGCCTAAACTCAGCCCTTTCCATCCCTTGCAGCAATGACCATGTTGCCAAGAAGAAGCTGCTGCTGAACTGCGCCTTCATCCTGTGCAAGAGGCTGTACACACAGATGGACCTGGTGTCACTGAGCACAGCCTCAGGCAAACGCCTCTTCTCCTTCCTCGGCTTTGGCTGGGGCTTCATCTCGGACGTGGACATTGACAGTGAGAAGTACCGCCGGCTGGGCAATGCCCGCTTCACCCTGGGCACCCTGCAGTGCCTGGCCAAGCTGCGGGTGTACCAGGGCCGCCTCTCCTACCTGCCCCTCGTCTCTGAGCAGGGCACATCTCCAGCACCCAGGGACCCACAGGCACCAGTCACCAACGGCCAGGCTGGCCACATCATGCCACCGGCAGTGACAGAAGCAGCTGGGTCTCTGCCCAGCGACTCTCTGCTGGTGCCACTGAGTCAGCCGGTGCCGGCACACTGGACGGTGGTCCCTGAGGAGGAGTTTGTCACCGTCTATGCCATCTACCAGTCCCACCTGGGCACCAACCTGCTGATGGCCCCCGCGGCCCAGCTGCACGATGGTTGCATCCACCTCTTCTACCTGAAGGCTGGCATCAGCCGCGTGGCTCTGCTGAAGATCTTCCTTGCCATGGCCAGGGGGACCCACCTGGACTTGAACTGTCCCCACCTGCGCTATGTCCGCGTCCGGGCTTTCCGCCTGGAGCCCCGGGTGGCTGCGGGCATCATGACAGTGGATGGTGAGGCGCTGGCCTGCGAGCCCATACAAGGCCAGCTCCACGGCCGCCTCTGCCGCGTCCTCTGTGGCTCCTGAGCAGCTAGGTTTGCCCCCACCGTGGTGCTGAGCTGCCGGCACAGCCCAGCACAAAGATGGCAGAGCCTTCCTCCCACTCAGGAACCTCCTCCTTTTCCTCCCACAGCAATAGTTCTTGGGGGCTGCGGGTGCTCGTCCCCTCACTTGCCCCCATGTCTAGCTTTACCCCTCGGGACAGTTGCCAACACTGTTCCAAAAAGGAGCCATGAGCCCCATCAGGTACTTGGTGCTGGTGAGACACCAGCGTGTTCTGTCCCAGTATGATGTCCCAGCTCTGGGTGGCTGCGCCGGCACAGCCCCGTCCCCTCCTGGCTCAGATGCACAGAGGGGCAGTTCCCATGCCCCAACCGTGCCACCTCCCCAAGGATGATGAGGACCAAGATACAGAGTATGAGAAAACAACTTTTTTAAGAATGTTTCTACCCAAAGCTTCCTGTAGAAGCAGAGTTTATTCTTGTGAGAAATGCAATAAAGATCTAGTGTTTGCAAACAAAATACCCCCCTGGGTTTTAACTGGGAGCTCAGGGCTGTGGTGCTGTCACCATGGGTTTAGCTGAGCTCCACAGCCCTCTGCTCCCTGGAATCCTGCCACAACCATCATCCTGGGGCCAGGACCAGCATGGAGAGGTGGACCAAGGAGATGCTCCCATGGGAGACGGCCTTGAAGGTAGGACATGGGGCATCACTGCCACCCAACCCAGTTTTTGGGGTGCACTGGTGCCTCCCCCTTAGCTTCACACTGGGGTTGATGGGTTTAGGGAGCTCAGCCCTACTGTGATGCTTTGGGGCACTTCCAAGGGAGGGCAGGGAAGGGGCCATAGAAGTAGCTCAAGGAGGAGATGGTTGGAACTGGCATTTGGTGTTTAGGGGCCCTACAGGGAGCTCCCACATTGCCTTTCCCAGTCAGCCCAGGGCCAGCTGGAATCCTGCAACAGGTCCCTGGCTCAGGCCTTGCCTGGAGAGGGGGAGTGGGATTGCTCAGCTCAGCCTGTTTGGTATAAAATTGCAGTAATTAAGCCTCTTTTGCAGTGCTCAAGTACAAGATGAGTAAACAGTGGTGGCTGTTTGCATTTATTCATCTGCAAACCATGCAATTAGGATTGCAGATCTGAGAAAGAAGAGCCCAATTGTTGCCCCCCACCTTGCCCCCCACCTTGCCCCATAGCACCCTCTCTGCAGCCAGTGAAGCAAATGGGAACCACCTCCCAAAAGGAAGGCACCTGGCCAGGGGTAAAAGCAGGGTCAGCGATGCTCTGCTGGACTCCAGCCACACTGAGCAGCCTGAGGAGGCTGCAGAGAGAGCCTAGGGCAGGACTGTGCTTGGGGCTCTTGGCTGCCTAGGCTCTGGAGAATCTTCTCCAGGGACGGACACATTGCTCCCAGCAGCAGGTTGGTTGGGATCCAGCCTACTGTAACTTTCCTAAATTTTACTGCACAAATCCCTTTCTTGCCCCAGCTGCCTGTCAGCCATCAGCTCCTCCTGTCATGGATCCTCCTGTGCAGCCCCTGGCACCTCAAGCCCAAGGGAAGGGGCAGCAGCTGCCACCCTCACCCTCAGAAGGCAGATGTTGAACAACTCCAGCAAAGCCACAAGTCTCAGAAAATGGACATTTCCACCCATCTCTGCCTGCCCCAGCACTCTCCATGGGGGCCAGGGAGGGCATCACAGAATTGCCCAGGCTGGAAAAGACCTTCCACAAGATCGAGTCCAACCACTAACCCAACACTGATAAACCGACCAAACTGCATTGCTAAGCACTATGCCCACACGACTCTCAAATACCTCCAGGTATGGGGACCACGGGCATAGGCAGCCTACTCCAATGTTGCATAAACCCTTTCAGTAAAGTAGTTCTTCAAATCCAAACTAACCCTTTCCTGGCACAACTTGAGGCCATTTCTCCATGTCCTTGTGAGGGTTAAACACCTCACAGCTCCCAGGAGGTCCCCAGTCCCAGCAGCCCCAACACATCTGACTTGGCATCTCCTCACACACTTACCTGAGGCCAGGGGCTGGGAAATGGCACCAGGACTGAGCTGTCAGGTTGAGGTGGGCAGGGAGGGGGTGTCTGTGAAGGGTTTTGCTCTGCCTCAGGTCTGGCCCCATGTGCCAGCTGAGGCACCAGCCATGTTGTGCACACACCAGGCAGCCCATGCGCACCCTGTGCCAGCAAAAAGCTTAGAAGAATCACAAAAAGAGCCTGACAGATGCCCTGCGAGCCAGGTTTTGGGGAAGTATTTTTTATGGAACCCCATGGGCAGCCCCTCTCTGCCAGACCTGCCTAGCTCCCTCCAGACTGGCTGCTGCCCTCTCCATGCTGACAACTTCAGCCAGCGGAACCCCATCCAGCCCAGGGAAGTGGTGTTGGAGCAAGAGCCAAAATGCGTGGGGCTGGGGGAGGTGGGGGAAGAAAGAGACAAGAGTCAGCAGTACTCACAGAGGCAAAATTTAATGGCAAGTCATCTCCCCTCCTTTATGACACCGTGGTTAGCCAAACAAACAACCCAACTGATTCTGCAGGTAAAAAAGTGTTTTAATGGTCACACAGCACTTTATACAGATAATCGTAAGCAACCAAGCATCCACATCTGCACGTGAACGACACACCTCTAAGCAGGGGCCTCAATAGGCAGGGCTTTTTGTTTTTTTATGATCACTTTTTATTATTTTTTCACTTTTTTCATTAAATACTGTACAGAATTCAAGGCTACAAATGGATTTCTGTAATGCTTCTTCCCCCAACCCCAGCACTTAAAACAGTTACAGGCTGCTCTCGTTTGTACATCATCACACAGTCGTGTAGCCAGAGTTAAGGCTAACAATATGCATCATGCTTTGGCTTTTTTTTTGTTTTTATTTCATGACTTTTATTTATTTTTTTAAAGTTTTTAAGCCTTTTACATTTGTTACTCCTTAAATATTACATACATACACCGAAAAAATTACATAGCTGCAGTGTGCTCACCACCAACCTCATCTCACACCCAGGAGCTTCACATTATCAAAAGCTTTAGAAAATTTGTAAACCTCTGTGCACACCTCGGGGTCGGACAGGGCAGCAGCAGTCAGGGAGCAGTGTGCTCCTCCCCTTTCCTTCCAGAAGGCCAACAAGCTCCTCCTCGGTGGGAAACCCCAGGAACATCTACAAAAAGCTCTTGATTCTGAGCAGAGGAAACAAAGAGAGTGGCTTGGGTGAAGGGGAAGACTGAGCAGCTCATTCAGCTGCCTGTCCTCCCCACCCAGGGTACGTGGGCAGGCTGCCTGAGCAGCCTCTGCCAACCACCTTCCCCATGAGATGAGAGCTGCAGAGTAAAGGGTGAATGAAGCAGGGAACCCTGGAGCTGTTCCACCCATCCATTCCCAGCCCTAAAGAGTTTTCTCCCTCCCTCGCCAGTAGGGCCAAAGACACAGTGTAGGGGACAGAAGTGTCAGCAGCTGTAGATCACCAACCACAATTTTGTCTGGTGAGTAAGAGGTTTAATCATTTGTGGAATGAGCCTTTCTGCCCTTCCCCTGCCCTGCAGCCACAGCCTCACTCCTCTGTTCCAGTCGGCCCTTTAAACTCTGGAGACACTCCCACTCCTCACTCAACAGGATTCATTCACCAGGCACCAGCCACAATGGGGCTGTGAGTTCCACAAGCACAGAGAGAGCTCTGTGGGACCAGGTCTTCTCTCACAGATCAGCTCTGCCCCCTCCAGAGCAGCAGGAGTGGGATGGGCCTTCCAAAATCGCAGCTGTGGACAGCGAGATGAAATGGGCTTTGTGCAGCCCCCCAGCATCACGGGGACAGTAGGGTACAGTAGGTGTTGGGTTGGGGTTTGGGTGCAGACCCTGGCGCTTCAAGGAGAAGAAAGCACCATGCAAACCTGCTGAGATCTGCCTGCTCTTCTCCGTTTGAGCAAGATGGTCAGACCCTGGCCCAGGGGTCCCTAGTGGGAGGGGGCACAGACACACTGAGGAAGAGCACAGTTCTGGCTTCATCCTTACTTCTAAGAAAAACTGATTGCTCAACCCAACTACCCCCCAGGAAGCCTGGCACCACCAGCTCCCTGTGCTGGCTGGAAGGACCAACAGGCTCTCCCTGACAGACTGTGCTCCACATGGATGCTGAGCAGGTGCTTCTCCAGTGCCTAAGCACTGAGCAAACACAGCAGTGCTGGAGTGTGATCTCCCAGCTCCACAAGTGAAAGTAAGTGCATGCACACGCAAGGAAAGGCTTTAGAAAGGTGCCTTGAACAGGGGACCCCGGCAAGTCACTGCTTCAAAGTGCTCAGAGCCACCAGCTTATCCAGCTCCTGCTGCAGAAACATGGACTGACCTTGCCAGCCATTGTGCAGAACAGCATGGAAGCACTGTGGTGAGATGAAGGGTAGGATGTGCTGTGCCCACAATGCTGCTGGCTGAAGCAGTGAGGCCACCATGGGAAACAGCTGGTGAGGGGACTGATAACATCCCACACCAGTGTCTGATATGTTCCAGTCCCTGGCTGAGTAACAGCACAGGAAGTGTCACAAGTGGCTGCTTCTGCAACAGGACCTCATAACGACAACAGCTCCTTCCCCTTGGGTGACCCTGGCTCAAACAGCTCTGAAATGCCCAGCTGCAGCCAAATGATGGAGAAGCTGCAGCTGTTGCCTGGTTCTCCCTCCAGACTAAATACTAGATCTACACTCTGCTGTCCACCCAGGTGAGGTGCAGTGCTATGTGGCTGGGAAATAAGGACATGGATACCCAAGTGACTGGGGCAGAACTCCAAATCCCATGTGTTTCTAGAAGACAGGTGAGCATGGTGGAGGAAAGGGAATTTTGCCTCGCTCTGGAGAAAAAGAAGTGGGGATGGCTGGATTTGCTTCCAGAAGACCAATGAGAAGTTGCAGGACTGGATGGAAATGCTGCAGCACTACCAGGGCACCACAACTGCAGAGCTCTGGTTCTGCCGAGTCCTGAGCAGGAGAACCATGTCGCTATCAGTGAACAACTAAGAATAGAGCAACTCCGTATGGTGCAGACAACTTCAATGCAAACACAACCCAATGTCTAAGTAAGTTTCAGCTGGGGTAGACTTTATAAAACCCATGGTAACACAGAGAAAACAGAAAGGCTGGGAGGGCATGGCCCTTCACTCCAGAAACTACAGCAATTTCTTCTGGCTCAAACCCCAGCAGAACAAACTGCTGGGTGTAGCACTGGGTGGGAAGAGTCCTGATGTGGAAAGGTGTCCCAAGATGAAAGTGCAGAGAGAACGTGGCTGCAAGACTGCTTCTGTGCGTGGTCGGAAGAGGAGCATTTTAACATGGGACAGGGGGAAGGAAGAAGGTCTGGGGGCAAAGAGTTACTCATGCTTAGACAACCTTTCCTCAGAGGAGCAAATCAGGTCCTACCACCTTCTTTGGAACAAACTAAGTTGAGGAAGAAAAGCTGGAAGGAGAAGTCAGTTTATAGGTAACAGCATTTGTCAAATTCCTTTCTGCTGCTTTTCCATCTCCCTCGCACCTGCCTGTCCCTAACCCAACTGTTTATTTGTCCTCTGTCCACTCTGGGATATTGGCCCCTGCTAAGGCAGCCCGGTACTGCTGCAAGACACCACGGATGCTTTTAATGAACCCCTTGGACAAAGGGAAGAGGGGAAACCCAATGTCAGGGTAACCGCTCTTCTCCGGAAGGAAACTCCTGTAGCTCTTTCTCCTTTTCTTTGGTTTTACACTGGGCTGCGAAGCAGAGTCCTGGGCAGCCTTCCCCTCGTCCGTTCGGTCTCTGGCCAGGTCCACCCCCCTGGCTTGGCCTGTGCTCTCCGAGTCTGAGTACTGTTGGAGATCACCAGTGTTTTGCATTGAGGTGGTGAATTCTGACTCGTCCAGCTCCTCCTTCCCGTCGAGTGCCGAGTCGGAAAGCTCAGCAGCTGCCCCCTGCTCCAAGCTGCTGCCGTACTCTGCAAGTGATCCTGCATTGTCTCCGGGGCTCTCGGCTAGCGTGCCACATGCAGAGAGAAGGGAGGCAGAATCTGCCCCATTGGCCTGTTCGTGGCTCCGCTCCACCAGCTCATTTGTCTCCAGCCAGGACTCGATGCGGGACACCAGACGCCAGCCATTGCAGCGGAAATGCTCACGGATTTCGTGCTCAAAGACTTCCACTGGCCGGCGCAGCAGCTGCATCATGGACTGCACCACCCGGATCAGAGTCATCTCATTGTAGCAGCGACTGTTCTCATAGCCTTCCTGGAGACCCCGGTCACTGTCAAAGCCTGCCTCATTGTAGTAGGGCTCATTCACTAGGATCAGACCTGGCAAGAGAAGCAGAGACCAAAGGGTTAAGGGAAGAACTTTACAGTGAACCACATCAGACACTATTGGGCCCCACTGCCTTGGCAAGGCATTGCCCTGGCTTCATCAGCAGCCATACTGATGCTAGCAAGGGACTGCAAGAGAAGACACTGCAGAGAAGCCTTAGTTTAACTTCACCCAGGTAGCAGAGGCCAGGCTGGAACCTGGAACCTGCAAGATACAGTGGGCTGGTATCACAAGGTCAGGACCTGTCCTGGCCCAGAACAGGTCTGTGGACATTCATGGGATCTTAACTTCCCTGGCTGGTGAGAACAAATCTTCTACCAGTGCGATGCAGAAGGCACAAAAAGCAAGGCAGAAGGGGAAAGGTTTGCAGCTCCCTCCCCTCCTAGTGAAAGGACCCACAAACACACCCAATGTTTTGTCTGAAGCAGTTTTTTTGTTTCTCCTCTTAACCAGAGCAAAAAAAAAAAAATATATCAATCTGCAATACCAGGAGCTGGCCAGGTTCTGTCCTGTCCAGCTGTTCCACCAGAGCAGTGCCAAGGCAGGGAACACTGTGACAAGTGACCCACACCAAGCTTTCTCCTGCTTGCTTCTGGTCCAATGTAATTTCAATGTATGGAGCAACGGCACCGATGCTGCCAGGCTTCTGGCACCCAGCCACAAACCGCATTAGAGCTGGTGGAGGCGAGATCATGCGTCTCTCAAAGCCCAGGAAGGAGGAGAGAGAAAGAAGGTTTTTCACTAGAACCAAGTTACTCCAGTAAAACATTTAGCATTTCTTTTCTAAATTTGGATCCTGAGCCTTGTAAATGAGAAAAGGCTTTTCTCGTGGTGTTATTCCACTACAGGAGGAAGATACAGGTGGACTGTGAAGTTTGAGGAGCTGAAGCTGCCTGCAGGCCAGAGCCCTCGCTTTGTGTCAAAGGTTTCTCCAGTCACATGCCTGGGCTCTGTGCACTGAAAGCTGGCCTTGAGGAAGAGATTTGATTTAGTCTGCCCTCAAACTAGATACAGCAGGGCAAAGCCCTATGGCAGGAAGCCCTGGGCCTGGTCCAGACACACCCCTGATTATTCCCTGCACAAACACCAGCACTAGATGAAAAAATATGCTCTGTGTAGGATGGCAGGGTGACTCAGTGGGGATAAAAAGCAGTCCTGCAAATGAAGCCCAGTTTAGCAACTTTAACTCTGGTAACTGGTTGAGGACACAGTGGTTCAATTCACCTTTGTCAGCTCAGAATGACTAGCTAACAGCCCGGTGCTTCGCTGCTGCAGTGAGAAACATTGTGCCAGAGACCTGGGATGCAGCCAACAAACAGGGCTTGAGAACAGCTTGCACCTGCTCTGACTGCTGACTGGAGATAAGGACACTGCTTTGTCCAGTAAGGTGAGAGCACAAGGCTGCACTAACCCAGCTGGGGTGTCAGATCCCAGTTAACTCCCTCCTCCTCCCTTCTGCTTTTTCCTGTCCCACAGGCTCTGCAGGAGCACTTACCTTGGATGGAGATGAGTACTTGAAGGAGGCTGGATTTACTGGTCCACCTTTCTGTGCCCTGAAACACAGATACAAATGTGTTACTGGGCTGAAGCATCACCAGTTTGCTCTGATAATTGTTAGGCGAAGCAAGGCCCCAGTTTTTCTACATTCCCATCACTAAGGTCTGGCAGTTCACAGCAGGAACAATAGTGACTCTGAGCATACCATGCACCAGTGCCCCACTGCAACAACCCATCTCGCCATTATTTTTTGCCAGCACCACACCTCATCAGGCCAGTTCTGCCTGGAACACTACAACCCTACACACAACCAGTTCCAATCCCTCCCCACCTGCCCTATTGATCTACTTGCTCTGGCTCTGCTAGTTCCAAGTGTCCAGCTGGACTTTGTACCACACTATACAAACTGTCTGCAGCACAGTAGACAGGGACCCCCAACATCCTGTACTGGTGGTGGCATCCCTGCTCTGTCCAACTGTTGACACAGTCCAGCTGGTCTGACCACAGGCTTCTCACCTGGGAAGGACAGACGTGAACCAAGCAGTCCCAGAAGCAGCCAAACTACACCATGTACCTGCTGCAGACATCTACAACAGAGTCCAAAGCCTAAAGGCCAAGCACCACCCATGATGTCTTATTCCAGATGCAGCCTTGCACAACCATCAGTGCTGAGCGCCAGGACAGTGGAAGTTTTACCTTGCCTATCCATGTGCCCAGGAGGCTGACACACACTTTGCCATTGTCGTACAGGTTGGGATTCAGCCTCCCACTGCACTGGGAGAGGTAGCGAAAGAGAGGTGGGACAGCAGGGTAGATGTTGGGCAGCTGGATGTCAAAGAGGAAGAGGCCATCTTCATAGGGCGTGCGCGTGGGGCCTTTAATAAGTGCTGAGAAGAGGTCCTGCAGAGAGAGGCAACGTCAGCCAGTGTCCTCTTACATCAGCAAGGTTGTATTTAAATAGAAGGAAAAGGAGGGATGAGATTAACTCAGCCCTTGAAAGAGTCAGCTCAAAGTAAACATCTTGGGGCACCCTCCACCTAGAAGTTACTCTTCTACCATAGTGCAAGGGCAGAATAAGCCTTCAGAGCTGCAGCAGGGCTTTGAGGACAGCCAGCTGGCCCCACTGCTCACTGGTTACAGCAGTCCCCAGCCGCCCTCCTGCCTTTCCTGCTCAGCGGGATAGGCAGCCCAGCAGGCAAAGCACCTGAAATAGGCTTCCTGCAAGGAGGAGCTCCCTGCTGGTTGCTACCTTGATGTGGGGAATGCAAAAGCAGCCGTTTACAGTCATTATAGCCATATTTCACATGCTGCACATATGCCTGCAGCTCTAATGCAAGAGATTAAGGCTAAGCAGGGAATTCCAAAGAAAGTGATCCAGATGCTGAGCCCAGCATTTGAGAGCAGGCACTTGCCATTCGATCCTCGAAGGTTTTCACCATGATGCCATCAGGCAGGGAGGTGGCCAGCAGAGCCATCTCTTTCCGCACAGTGCTAAAGAACTTCTTTGCTTCTGGGGGCTGGAACTCCATTTTCTTGAAGGCATGAGTGTCTGTGGGGCAAGGAGGAGATGGGGATTAAAGATTGTCTTTGGGAGCTGCCAGAAGTTCTCTATGGAGGAAAACCTGTGTTAGGCCTGTAATTTGGAAGAGGAGAGTTGACGTGCTTTGGTGCTGAGCCAGCAGGCAGCCTAGGGATTGTGTGTCTTTTCCCACACTCTGTAGCTGCCACAAGTTGCAACTCCTGCTCTCCATCCCACACAGCTGTCCCTGTGCCCCATAAGGAGCCCTGTCCCACAGCCAGGACAATGTGGCACTGTTGCACAAAGCGATAGACCCTTCTCTGCAAAGCACGAGCACAGCTTTCTTTTTCCTGTCTTTACTTACAGACACCCACAGGCCCAGAACACTTTGGCCACCTCTCCCTATTGGGTCTGGCCCGGCTGGTTCACCCAGCACCTCAGGCTCTGCCATCATCAGTGTTCCACACAGACAGATGCTCTTTTCTTATTTTTGGCTGATTTACACTGGCACAAGTGAACAAGGACACTCACCCACTGAGGACACCCAGCACAAGAACACCAGCTGTTCCTGCTCTGCTTCTGGACCAGTCAATCCCAAAAAAAGCCTGAATGAACCCTGCAGCTTTCAACAAAGTATCTGCAGTGGAAAGTGACTGATCTCCACAGCCCTCCAAGGTTTGTTAGCATCATTTACTAGTAATTAAGCAATGGCAACATTAGTACAAATACAGTGCACATTTGCAAGATGTGTACTATAATTTATAATAGATGCTTGACATGAGGATGTTTGACCTCATTAATGTTTATAAATGTGTAAAGGGCGAGTGTCAGGAGGATAGAGCCAAGCTCTGCTCAGTGTCATCTAACGACAGGACAAGGGGCAATAGGTGCAAGCTGGAACATAGAAGGTTCCACATAAACGAGAAGGAACATCTTCACGGTGAGAGTCTCCTTCTCTAGAGATGTTTAAAACCCACCCAGACATGTTCCTGTGCAACTTGATCCAGGTGATCCTGCTGTGGCACAGGGACTGGACTAGATGATCTTTGGAGGTCCCTTCCAATCCCTAATATGTTCTGTGATTCTGTGATCATGGACAAAGGGAAAGTCCACTTCTGTGGCTTGAGAAGTGATGGTAGTTCCTGGAGATGCCCCTAAAAGTCCCAGAACAGACTGTGCTACGAAAGTTCTGTTAACTTCTCCTCCTCAGTTAATGAGCTATGAAAAGGACTTAGGAGGCAGAACAGGACACCTCATCCAAAAGGCCTACAAGCACAGGTTTTGGAGAAAGAAATACTGCAGGATAGCAAGGAAGAACAGAGTATCGCCTGCTGGCACAACACTCACCTGGAGCATACTCCAACACAGAGAAGACTTCTCCCTTGGCACTGGTGAAGGTGACTCCAGGCTTGCCACCACTCTGCTGGCAGAGCACTGGTGTCTCACTGGGCCACTCTGACCTCACTGGCGTCTGTGCCTCTGCTTTTTCTTCTTTCTTCTCTGTCTCCACCATGGCTTCCATCTTCTCTTCTTCTGCAATAGCCACATTATCCAAAGTCTTCTTTAGGTTTTCTTGCAGCTTTTTAATATCATCCAAGAATTTCTTCTCCCGTGTGGGTTTTTCCAGCTCCAAAGTTGGGGAGGTGGGAGAGCCAGTCAGCAGCTGCTCCACAGTCATATTTTTCAGGCTTTCCAAGATTTTGATGGCTTCCTTCAGTTCTCGGAAGCTCTTTGGGGCTCCATCCTTGCCAGCTTTCTCTGCAGCAAGATCTGCAACTGCCATAGCCACAGCTCCTTGGACTTGTTCCTCTACTTTTTTCACCTCCTCTGCTGCTGGCTCCTCAGGCTCTAACTCCTCAATTTTTGGGTGGTCATCTTCCATGAGGCCATTGTCTGTCTCCCAGCTGTCACTTTCATCCTCCCACTCAGAAGATGCCCCGCTGGTGCTGCCATCAACAGAATCATAGTCCGATTCCTCAATTTCAGATTCAATGTTGTATAAGTGCTAAAGGAGAGCAGAGTTAAAGACATCACAGTAGTTAGGTTGAAGCACAAAGTTTTAGTTGTTTTTTTTTCAAGGCAGGCAAGTCTATTGTCCCCAGGAAAAAGGAGGTCTCAGCTAGAATCGGTTGAGCTGTTGCAATCCCTTCTACCTATACAGGGCGGACTGTGTTTGACCCAAATAACACATCCTTCAGTGACCAGCACCTTCACCTTCCGAAGTCAGGCACTGGGGGAAAACTAGGGCGACATTCTAGTGGGTTGCAGCCATCCTTACAGCTGGGATCCAGCCACCAAGGAAAGCACACAGGTACCAAACAGCTACCTGGATGCCCCAGGCTCTCTCAATGTAGAGCTAGTACTTGGTATTTTGTGTGGAGTTAGTATTTCTGGTCCTGCTTCTGCACCAGCAATTGTGTTGGCACAGAGCCCTGGTTCGGCTGCTTCCACACTCCATCCATAGAGACAATGCTGGAACCAGGAAAATATTCCCATACCAGCTTCCTTCTTCTGTGGCAAACACTAATGGCCACCAGAGCTTTGCCATACTGCTTGCGCTGTTGTGTGTCACTACTGTTTAACATTCAGCTGGGACAATGAAGCCTAACCCAAGTTGCTGAATAAGCTCTTACATAAATCATTCTCTTCCCCTTCAACCACGGGAAGCTGAGCCCATCTACACTGTCCAGCCCTCTCTCTTACAAGCATGCACCACCACTCAAGTCCCCTGCAGACACCTACATACTCCAGCTACAGGCACCATGACAGAGGCGGGGGAGCAAGAACAACTTTACTGGGCTGCGTTTGGAGTTACAGGGTGGAGCATTCTGACACTTGAATGATGGGCCAAGAATCCTCTTGATCTTGCAAGATATGACCCCAGAGGCTAAAGCATATGGACACACTCACCTTGTCAGAGCCTTGAACTGAACCAAGGTTCTTTAGCCCATCCTGTGCCACCCAGAGACAAGCAGCCAGGCAGAGGTTAGTTGGGTTCAACACAAGCGACTGCAGGCAGGAAAAGCCATCAAAAAACTCACTGCCCTCAAAGCTAATCCAAATTTGAGTTGGAAAGTTAATTAGCCAGTTATGCCATCTTTATTTTTAGAGCTGAGAAAAAGCACCCAGACAGCTTGTCCCTGGGCACATAGATAGGCATTGATAAATCACAGTTTTACCAACTGATAATTCATGCTCCTGACATTTTCCCAACTCCCATAATTACACAGACAAGCAGAATCGAAGGGACTGGCGTGACACAGCAGGAGCTGCTGCAGAGCCCCGGCACCGCAGTGAGAGAACAGCCCTTTGTGGAGCGCACATCAGACCTCCGATTGTGCCCGTGATCCAAGCACATGTGACAACAGGGGGAAGGGAGACAGCAGCCTGCTTTGTAACGCTCTAGTCCACTGCCATAGTGCAGGCATTGACTATTCTACTGTAATTAATGCAGAGCTGCTTGGTATAAAAAGAAATCTTGATCAAGTACTTTCTGCTTGCAAAGGCATGTCTGTGGTGCAGGCAGCCGTGTTCTCTGCCACAGTGATGGAGATGGGACCCTACAGAAGCAGGTCTTCTCTTATCTTTAGGCTGTCTGCTGAAATTTGAGGCAACAAGAAGAGACAGATGAAACTCTACGTGGAGTAGTGAACAATTACAATTGAGTAGTTATTACAAGGCAGCAGAACAAGAGCTTTTGAACAATGCAGAGATAAATCAATGGCGTTAACAGGATTAGCAGTGTGACTATGTAGTTTTAAGCTTACACTCAACTCTATTCCCTCTCAGACCCAGGAAGAGATTTGTGTCTGATCACCAGGTTGTCTCAGGTGACAGTTTGTGGCTCTACTTCAGCTTCTGAAGGAGCTTCTTTAGCCAAAGAAAACACTCCAATTCCATTCCACAGGCAAGACAGAACAAGCCAGTATCTTTCAACAGTACCTTAGTTGGGCAATGCAGCAAACCTGTGCTCAAGTCAGAAATTATGATCTCTGAGCTCTGCAACTTCTTCAGCAAAGCAGCAGGTGCTGGAGGCCAGGAGCAGAGGTCAGGGCTGAGAACACCAGTGCAGTGTGTGAAGGAACAATCTGCCTGCACTTCCCTATTCTTTTCATTCAGGATCAGCAACGACCAATTAATTGCCCAGTTCTCCGGACAAAGGGAGGATTTTCTTGTGCTAACAGAAGAGGGAAGCCACTTTATCCTATGGGAAGGCAGCCAGAAATTGAGCAAGTTGCCTATACAGAATGAACCTCTTTGCAACCAGGATTTAAAACCAAGAATTTTCCTTCAGCCAAGAATTACAGGGGTATCATGAGCTGCAACAGGACCTCACCTGAGGCAGAATGATAGTCTTGGAGTTATCAGCCCACACCACTTCCACTTTACTGCTGACATCCACACGAGCCACCTGTCCGACCGAAGGCTATGGAAACAAGAGCAGTTCATCAGTCCCTTTTCTCTCCTCCAGGCATTTCAGTGCAGATCAGGAAGGTTTTGAGAACCACCCAGATCAAAGCCTGCAGCACAAGTGGTGGGAGTCCAGGGGTGCCATATTGAAGGGAAAAAGAATTCTATAGAAAGGGTTTCCATAAGAAACCCCCCTACTTTGCCAGCAGATGGGGAAAACCCCCCTCCAAAGAAAGGGACCAGGAAGGCTGGTCTGGCAGCAGATCCTGCCTTCTGCTCAGGAAAAAGGCCTTGTAGGGCTGCGGCCTTTCCAGCAACATGGCTGGGGCTGTGCCAGTGCCAGCATGAGGACAGGACAGTCCCCTGAGTGGGAGGGCCCTCTAGTGGGGTGTCACCAGCCAGCCCTGTGCTCCCATATCCAGTATCTCCTAGCAGAGAGGGCACAGGCATGAGCAGACAAGTCAGGGTTGGCACAAGGTGTGTGTGGTACGTAGCATTGTGTGCTGAAGGAAGATTATTTAGGTCAGCCCATCGAGCTCAGAGGTGTTTCATGCTGCAGAAAACAGACCAGAACTAGCTACTCCATGCCCTTTAACCCTTTTTTAGGGCAGCAATTTCAGAAGCTGAAGGTTTTCCCTGCACAACAAGGAAGTCTGTTTGCTGGCAAAGAGCATATCCTCTACAACACAAATTGTTCCCTCTCCTGCCCCAGGAGATTAATCAGCTCAAACAAATTTAACATGTACATAGTAACTCAGATGAAAACCTGAACCCCAGTCTTCTGTTGCCAAGTGAAACTGGTTTCATGACAAATCCACCTTCATTCTTGCTCAGGAGCCCACAGAACACCCTCATATTAGAAGTTACTCTAATACCTAAGCAATAATTTCATTACAGACTCTCAGGCATGTGCTCGGTTGTCTCAATCTTATTTTTGCTCTGCTATAGATTTCCACCAAGGTCAGAGGAATTCAAGGTTACTTCTCCTCCAGATTTGATGTTAGTCATGACAGCAGGGGACACAGATACAAAACCTAGCAAGGTAGGGAGTGGAAGATGCCCACATGGGGCCTAAGATGATCCTATACAATCTTTCAAGTGTCTCTAATACCTGATGACAATATGGTCACATAACTGTACCTAGAACGTACCTCATCTTCTTTAGCTGTGGCCCCATCTGAGTTGCCAATGCGAATCACTATGTCAGTAGTGCGGAAGCGGAAGTCTGGATGATCAGCAATATCATAGACACTCACATCCTCCTCCTCCCCAATTAGCTGCATTGGAGAGAGAAGACAAACATGTCAGCCCCAGGATGCTGCACTGACCTTCAGAGCAGACCTTCAGCACTTCAAAGCATTTTGTGTTAGATTTTGTCAATTTTCAGTTGCTCCAACAGCCTGCAAGTTGCTGCTCCTGTCCCTTCTTGTCACCTCATCCTGTAGCACATCAACCAAGACACAACAGCAAAAGGAAGCAGATACTCTCTCATCCACTCATCTTCACCTTTACTCCATGTTTCACACCACTATGATCAGAGACATGCAAGAACAATGTTTTACTGTCTTCTGAACACAGATTTCTCAAAGCAGTTCACTGAGGCCCAAAGGGTTAGAGTTTACTATTGAAATCATCCAAGGCAACAGGAAGTGTCTGACAAAAGACTTGTGAATTAATGGGAAACAGCTCTCTTTTGATTTCTCCTGGAGGAAGACAGCTAGGAGACCACAAGTAATGAGACAGGTAAAATGTGCCACAAGCCCAGGCCAGCCTAATGTTCTGTTGCTGGAGATAAGGGGCTCTGCTCAGTTATGAGTGCAGTCTCCCATCCCATGGCAGAAAGCAGTACCCCAGGTTTGTGGGTCCAAGTTTCCAACTCATCCCAAACCAGACTGTAGTTCAAGACCCTGTAGAATACAGCACATTCCTACACACCCTGAGAACAAGGAATCAGACTGACTGTAGGCAATATTGTGTGGCTGAGGCAAGGTGGAAAACATAAACCAGATTGCTAGTTCATGGAAAGAGACTTAAAGATACAGGAAGGAAATAGTCTTATTGTGAACTCAAGAAATCAGCTGTGACAACTTCAGCAAAAATCTTCATCCATACCAGAGCCTGATGTTGACTATGGGACGTAAACCCTCTGCTTGGGCTTTGCTGCCTCACAGGCATCTGCAAACATGAAGTGACATCACCTCTAGCTAAGCCTCTGAGGCCTAAAAGAACATTGCTATTCTCATCCTCAAGGACAAACTCCACTGCAGAGCTGACTCCCAGGCACATATGTATTTAGTTATGAAGCTTGAGCTGCTTTGTGGCTGTTTTCTCTTAGTTAGTTCCAACAGTCACCAGTTCTTGCACTTACCTCCACATCATCTCCACTGGATTTCAGCTTGAACCATTTCACCACACAGGTACGGCCAATATGGTCTCCAGACTGTACCACTCCATATAAACCAGGGTCCTGAGAGCTCTGAGCTTTTGGTAGGGAAGAAAACAGACAAGCTAAGTGCAGGAGCAGAGACTTATCTGACTGAAGCTGTCAGTTCTGAAGCTCTCGTGGCTGAAACCTTCTGTTTATGAGTGGCATGAGGTAACATAGTTCTTCCTATGCACTAGAACTGTACTCAGCTAACGAGTTGCATTTTGATGGGTCATGGAGTGATGATAAAGATTATGCTGCATTAGACTGAGTGAACATATTCACTTTGGAAACACTTTTGAGCTCTATTACCAAGTAAAAACATGCTGTCACCTTAGTGCTCTCTCCAAATTAGCCTTTTACTTGGGCTGTGTTCATTTTCACAGACTGTGTCTAACACACAAGACGGGATTACTGCTCATCAGAAGGGGCTTCACAAAACAGCACCTTCTGTTGCTAAACCAGTTTCCCCTCTTCCCAATCTGACAATGTCTTGTGTTCCCCACTATTGAGGGTCTACCCCCATCAACAAAAGAGCTAAGAGCCAAGTGGTGTGCCATCAATGTTCCATATCCAAAAGCTGTAAGAGTCCTTGAACTTGTACCACAACCTTCACTAGTGTCACCAACTGGCTTGGTGAATGGATGCTGGAAGATGCCTCTGGATTCTAAAATCCTCCAAGAAAAATTGGAGTGTTGCGATGGACAAGCCATACAGAGAAAGCAGCCTGAGGTGAGCTGTTCATCTCTCATTCGGCAAGAGAACTCAGAGCCATTCACATTTCAAGCAGGAGATGGGCCACTTCTACTCTACAGAAATATTGAGAATCCTAGCGTTGCACCTTGACATTTATGCCTTACACATCAGGCCTGTTGTCACAGTTCCACTATTTAAATAGTGGTTCTTTGCTAACACCCATATTAAGTCACCTCAACCACCTCAGTCTGTCCTGATAGACTCCTGTGCCTACTTCAGGTGAGCATCACTAACAGCTGCTGCCATAAAAACCGCTACAAGGGGCATTAGAAGATGCAGACTGATGAACACTGTGCAATTAAGAGTATGTTTGGTCCCAGAGGAGAGCTTTGTTTTGACACCCAATACCTCTTTTGTCCACCACAAAATCCCCAGGGCAGAACTCATTGTTGTCCAGATGATGGACTGGAATCAGCTCATTGGAGCGAATGTTTGTCTCCACGGTGCCATCCTGCCACATCACATCAGCTGAAGTCATCGTGGTCACCACTTCCACAGCCACCCTAGGAATACAGAAAGGCAAGAAGTTACCAGAGGGAGCATACTTGATGCTGCCAACAGCAGGAATCGAGATGGATCTCAGCAACACAAAGTTACGGGTATCAGCAGGCTGAGAAGTGAGTCAGCGTAGTCCTAGCAGAAGCAGGGACACACCAGGTCCTGTTTTGACAGGTTCTCAATCACTGCAGATGTCACATTGCTGACAGTCTGGGTTAAAGGACAATTTACTTTGCAGGGAGCTGATGCTGAGCTCAGTTTTATTCCTAGAGGAGCAAATTAACATCTAGTAGCAAATACTTTCTACCAGGTAGAGGCATGTCAGGAGCTTCAAACACTTAAGATCTTCTCTACTGAAGCACCTTCTAGCAGTTCTGAGGAGTCCTGGAAACTAGAGGAGCATGAGCCAGGGGAAGAAAGACACAACAGCATCCAACTCAGCCCTTCCAGGAACGAAGAAAATAAAGACAACACACTGAATGTGGGTAAAGCAAAAGGATTTTGTTTGGAGACATGGAGATGAGTCTCCTGCCCAAAACACACATGTGTCTCTGCATCTCAGAAATGAAACCCAAACACACAGCAATGGATGCCATGCTGGTAACTCTGTTGTGGAGCTTTACCGACTTGCTTGCAGAGACAAGTTGCTTAGGGGCAGGATGAACAAAGCTGTGGCCTAACTGGACAGTCTCTTCTAATGAGCCTCCACCATTTTCATGTCTCCTACATGCACAGAACAAATTGAATCCCATGTTGATCTTCCATTCTCTCTTTTGCCATCCAGGCCTTCCAGACATAACATAAGTGCTGCAGTTATGTTGATTTCAAGTCAAACGATGAAGAAGATACAACAGGCAAATATAACCATTTTCCTCCAGCACAGTTTTGATGAATATGTCAGAAACATGATGAAGTTTCTAGTGGGGCCAGCACTTAACAGCAGAAATTATCAGAGAAATATATCTGTAACAGGTCAAGTGTGGAGGGTGACATCCAACAGATGGCTCCAGGGAGGAATGGGGAGCATGTGCTGCTGAAGATGACAGAAAGCCCAGCCACCCAAGGAAACGACATAGTCCTGTCTGCATCAGTTTATGCTGCTTCACAAAGATCACAGCTTGGCATTAGTAAAAATCTCTGTATATCCTGCCTAAAAAACAACCAGAGGTCTTTCTCCTGCCTGGAGAGCTGCAGCAGGTCACTGGAGGATGGTGAAGCCACATGCTGAGTTGTTCCCCTGCAGCCAGAGATACCCACGAGCTGACACATCAGGTCTGGTGACTAACTGCAGCAAGCCCATCCACTCTACATTTCTCAGCAGTACATGGCAGCACCATACCAACCACCTTCATCTGAACAGTCAAGCAGTGAGGACCCCTCACAACCAGCTGCCATAGATGCCCTTTAAAGTGAACTGAGAACCAGTTCCCAGGAATTCCATCACCACTCTCATTTTTAGTTTCACTCAAATACTGCTCTGCTGAGGTCCGTGACCTTCAAACTCAATTTCTCCAACCTCCACAAGGATCAAATAGACAGCTTTTCTTGCATACAGGCAAAGCTAACACACCTACACAAAGAGTGAATGAAGTTCATGGCATTCTCAAAACTGCTGGGTTCCTTGAATCTCAATAATGTCACTTTTCTGAGAGAATTCTCACATATTACCTTGCACTAATTAATTTCTGATGCAGGATCTGTATGCAACTGAGCAGTCTGGAAAGCCAGCAAGTTGTCAGGTGTGTCTGCATCCCCTGAAAACCATTTGAGCCTTCTCAAGCTGGGTAAGAGTTAAAAACTGCCAAGATCCAGTTTTATCTAGGAACAGGTAGATATATGCAATGCTTCCTTCCCCAGGCTACTGAAATCAATCCCTCTGAGTATCTCAAGACTTTACTTGTTAAAAACCCCAATAAAAAGTATACACTGCTGGCAAAAAGCTGCAGAGCTCTCTCCAGAGCAGGCTAAGGACCACTGCAGCAAAAATCTCTGCCAGCACAGCCCTCTGCTGCTCTGGAGACAACTCACTGAGGATGAGCTGTCCATCCCTGCTAGCAAAGTCTCTCCCCAGCCTCTCCGCAGTGGCTGCCAATGAGATAACCAATTAGTGTCATGTTTAAGCTGTGTGATCTTTATTCACCTGTCTCTTGCGCTGCATGCAGAGCTTAGCACAGCACAGATATTCTGTCGATGCCCTGAGGCACAGTTGAAATGGAATAGCATCAGTGTCGTGTCACGTGGCCTCACTTTCATCAAAAGCTGGGCTGAGACCAAGCTGATTTCACACGGGCCACTGCACAGTCAGATAACTGCTGTTGGTTACTAACAAGGGGTAGCCTAACACACAGCACATACCATCATCCTCCACTCAAGCTAAGGAGCAAGTTTACATCTGAGAACTTCAACAAGGGAGATTTTGGCAAGAATATCTGGATTTGGAAACCAAACCCACCTGTCTCCTGGCTTAAACTCTCGTGAAATCTTAGTCTTCTTCTTCTTGTGCTTCCGCTTCAAGTTTTTGATGTTAAGAGGGATGCTTTTCTTGCGGCCAGTGCCACTGCCACTCTGAGACGAAGCAGTGGAGCTGGCAGAAGAAGTGACAGAGCTAGTGTCATCAGTGTCATCAGCAGCCTCATCATCAGCATCTTGCTCCATAGACTGAAGCCGGTAGTCAGCCGATCCTTCATCTTTCAGCAGAAAGGGAGGCTGCTGCTGTCGTGCTGCTCCTCCTTTCTCTTTCCCTGTTTCTTCAGGGGGCTCCTCCTTTCTCTCCTCAGGACTTGGTGCACTGTTGGAAGACTCATCCAGCTCACACTTGGACTCAGGCTTAAGCTCTTCTGGTTTTTGCTCAGCAGCTGCAGCACACTCTTTGTCAGGGGCATCACTGGTTCCCTGAGATTCCGGAGAGCACGACATGATCTTCACTATCTGCTTCTTCAGCAGCCGTCTCACCTAGAGAAAGTGGAGCTGGGTCAGACAATGTGCCTGTACACTCAGCAAGCTGCCAGGGAATGGTTAGCCCTGCACACAGAGGGGAACAGCCCCCCATGGGCCTTTGCACATTTCACTTACATCAGAGCTTTTGGCAAAGCAGCATTTCACCACTGCTCTACCTGAAGCAGCACTGACCCAGTCCAAGGCAGGAGCTTTGCTCCTTAAGGCTATTTAAAGCATGTTCTGAACTTTTTGTAATGGAATGTCACAAAAGGCCACACAAGTTAATCTGTATAGCAGACAGAGCTATGCAGGGAGGTCCCCATCCACTCTGATGACATCCTGTTATTCTAGGAACAGTGCTGCTTCACAGGCATCATGGAGGAACCACAGCATGACATACTTGGCCCAGGAAGCAGAGGCTGCTTTCTCATCTCACTGTAGCAAGGATTTAACTGAACGGTTCAGGTCCATGAGAAACCTGTGGTTGTACTAATGAAAACACATGTCTAACAGTGCTGGCTGTCACAGCACATCAGCTCTGACACAGCCTGACCCCTGCAAGGTGACACCTCTATGTTCTACATCCTGTTCATGCTCTCCAGTAGCACTTGTTCTGTGCTTCACCCCTGCAGTCAGACTGCTGTGCAAGGTGACTTCGCTTCTGGCAGCAAGAAGCCATTACCCTACAACCACCAACTCCAGGAGTCACATTACAGACCACATGACTACCAGGAAGATTTCTGCTTTAAAAGCCACACTGACCAGAAACACTTAAGAGAAGTTGATGACTCTCTTGACCCCTTCAACTCACCTTTTTGGCAACTGATCCTTCACCCAGGACACAGTTCCTCTCAGGGCATTCACAGGTGATTTTTGCAGGTTCCACTTTGTCTGGGAACACATAGAGGCACCTTTCCCCAAGCTGCCGTTGGGCATGGTCAAAGCACCCCAGACGCTTTACCCTGGTAGAACAGGAAGACAGCCATCAGCAAGGAGCAAGAGAAGTAGCAGAACACAGCAGAGACCAGGAGCCCTCACAAGGTTGGCATGACTTCTTGTGGGGTGGCAGAAACTAATACCACACCAAATGTTTTCCAGGCACACAATTCTAAAGGAGGAGGTAGAAATCTCACCAGGGACTGGGTGGGGACACAAAGGGTTTGGTGGGGACACCAGTCCCTTCCCTCCCTCTAGCTCCCCCTCCCAGGGACAGCTGCCAAGACACATTTGAAGCTGGTGTTGGTTTTTATTTACTGTCATTTAAGAGCTGCTCTCCTCCAGCTTGTGAGCCCCAGGCAGGAACCACACCACATTGTGCTGTTTGTTACTCATCTGACTTCTCTTTCTGAGCCTTCTCCAGCCCATTTACGCAGCTGCAGCCTGCAGAGGGCACCAGCTGCTCCCACAGCACCAAGTCTGGGTTCAGAGCAGGATGCTGGAGGAGCTGCCAACCCTGAACACATGAGGGGAAAGGCAGGGAAAGAAGTGAGCTTGTCATCAGACACTGTTTTGCTCAAAGCACTTGTCAGCTGGAGAGTACTTGGAGAGGACTGGTGGGATGCTAGCCCCTGTCTTAGTAACTCAAGTGTCAGCTAAACTAATTTGAAAGCTATTCTCTCACATTTTGGAAGCTTTGAAACATGCATACAAATGGGGGAATAACCCACGAGAAACAACAGTGGTGTGTCCAATCTGTTGGTAGACATGCCACCTACAGTTGGTGCAGGCCCTGGGTGATGGCAGGGGAAAAGGGTTTACAGCTGATCTCACCTGGACAGGTTTTCCTGGCTGATTATGGAGGGAGGAGGGCTCACGCTGTCAGTACCTCCAGGACAGAAGCTTTTAGTGATCCAGGTCACCTTTAGTTCCACCACTTGTACCTACAATGTAAAGAGAGAGAAGGCAATTTAATTTTTCAGAGGCTTTACTAGACCAGATGTCTCTGGTAAGCAGCAAACTTGCTTTTATTGTTTTAAGATGGCCAAGACCAGTTTTACCACATCCAGGACCACTAACACTGCTCCCATAGCACAGTTCTTGGCAAGACTGAGAACTTCTACAGATTTTAACTTCAAGACAGACAACATCTGGCTTGGGAAGGAAGCTGCAGTACACAGAAATCAGCAGCCCGATGTCACAAAGAGACATGCTAATGGACTTGGAGCTGCTCCCTCTTCCTACAAAGTCAGCAACATTCCTCCCTTTTCAGACAGCATGCAACATTAAGTTTTAATAGAAGAGATGCTTCTAGTACCCTAATGATGAGCAGTACTGGCCTCTCAGTACTGGCATGCAACCTTCTTACAGAGTGCTGACAGGGACTCTTGGCTGGAAAAGCCCAACTATGCTCAAAAGTCCTGTTGGTCCACAATGAAAAATTTGTCACCTCAGGACACCACAGTCACAGTGCCATTGCTCTTGGAAGGTTACCATGGCAAGCTGAGCCTGCTCCAAAATGCTAGCCAGGGACCCTGCTGTGAGAAGGTGGCCATGTGTCAGTACTTACCTCTTCCACCACCACTCTGAACTTGCTCTTTGTGCTCAGAACAGGCTTCACACCTGACAGCCACTGTACACTGGAGAAGACTTTAGAAGGCCCAATGAGGACTTGCCCAGGATAAAAGCCGTATGAATCATCAAAGAAGAGACCCTGTGGGAGGGGAAAAAACCAGCACAAAGGATTCTTAAGACTTAAGTCTCCAGCATTTCTTTTCTCTTACTCATGACCAGTAAGATTAACCATAAAGGTGAAGCCTGCCAAGCCATCTGTCTCCTAAAGCACATTCCTCTCCTGAAGTCTGCCCAGCAGTTCCTATAGCAACCTGCTCCATCACACATCCAAACCAGACTGACTCAGTGGGGGAGAAGCAAAGGTATAGCAAGAAATAAAAGATGTGGATTTCCTCACAAATCTTCTCAGTAACAAGGTAGCTGAGGTGGGCTAAGTCCTGGACGAGTACCTCAATCTCTTTTTCCATGCTGCAGTTAAAGTACCTACAGGTTCCAGAGCCAGAGGATTCTGCCTTAATTTCTCTGCTCGTCAGACGAAGATTGTAAGTATTATTCCTGTCTCAGGTGGATTAGCTAATGTGACAGTTCTTTGAAAACAAAACAGGATGGCAAACACAACCATTGTTCTCCTAAGCTCTTTTCCACTACTATTTTGATTGGCATGAGCTGAAGATTCAGAATGTGGGGGCAGACAGAGCAGTTTAGGGTAGATAAAATACTGAGCACAAAACTATCAAGTCTTGTAATTTGTCAGAAAGAAGAACAGTGCAATAAGATCTGAGTCAGGTAAATGTCTAACACAGCAATTCTGAGCACAGGATCAAGAGTAACACTGGAAACAACTCATGTTTCAAACCAAACCACAAGTCCCCAGAGGACTATGTACACTTTAAAGGCAGCCTGTCTCAAAATAAGGTATCACAACATTGGGTAACCAGAAGCTGGATGCTGCTACAACATCCATTTAGCAAGAAGAAAACATACTGCAAAACCCAAAGCAGCAGAGACCGGATATCTAGCAACACACCACTCCTTTCCTATACAGAATAAGAAAACCGTAACAGTACATCCCATTTAACTGGTATTTCATTTACTCAAGAAACAGGCACCAAATTTTAACAGAAGTGCGGCTTTAGATCAAAGGGACCTCACTTTGAAGGCCAGGAAGAATAAGGGCTGACTGCATTGTTGGCTGCTAAGAATTCCACATTAATCTCAGTCAACTCCCAACACTGCTGTCAGGAGTGCAGTGAGGCCTTAGTGTTTGGAAGAACGAGTAAGCTGTTGTCAGCCTTTGAAGGTGAGAGAAGCTAGAACCCATCACCACACAGGGAACTCTTTTACTCACAAGCTAGCACACCTTTCCCCACCATGTGATTTGGAACATGCTGGCATGGTGGCAAATATCCATTCAGAGAATGCAGTGGACTACACTAACAAGAGACTGCATTTGATGTGATCTGGACAGATGCGTCCAGCAGAACACCTTTTAAACAACAAGCCCTTTTCCAGAAGGGGAACAATTTTGAAAGCATTAAATGGAGTAAGCCTTTTCAAGCATGTATGATATAATGAGTGGACAGTGAACTGCCTTGACATCAGCCATCTGACTGCATGGCATGCAGTTTGTTTGCAAAGGAAGCAGTTGGATATAACTAATGGCAACATCTCCTCAAAACCTGCTCTTTACTAACATTACCTTTAAGCTACACCCTGTTATGCTTTCAAGTGCAGAACTAGGAATGCATTCCTTGGCCGTGATGCATCTTTTAATTTTTAGGATCAAGAAATGCCAGTAGTTTTGCTTTTTCCCCTCCCTCCCACACAAAAAGCTTACAAGCTGTAGTTAACCAAAAAGTTTCTCAGGAGAACCAGAAGCTCACCGAGTCACTGACGTGAGGACAAACATCATATAGCTTGGCTCCATCTTCTGTGCTCATAGAACACCTGGAAAAGAGACAAGAGAGCCACATTTGCACAGCAACCCATCTCAAAAAATCAAACAGCACCATATCAGCTGACATTACATGAGCTGGTTTGCCCATATTGCCAGCAGGGTAGCACAAAGCCAATACGGTTCAGAGCACAACTGGCTACAGACATGCTATAAAAGCACTACCTGGTATCTAATGGTTCAGTTCAGCACATGATAAAAAAAAAAGAATGTGGGGTGCTGGACAAGATTTGTCTGAAAAGGCCCTGCTTGTTATTCAGGCTGATGCTGAAACCTAAAGGCAGTTTGGGTGTACTTGCTTCAGCAATAAGTTTCATCCCCAGAGTGAGTGCTGGTGTGATTTCAAATGATTCATTACGAAGAGCTTTTGAAAACAGTTACCTCATTTTACATAGCTATGCATGAGCTGCTAACAGATAGCAAGCAAAGGCTTAGATTGCACCAGTAACTGCAGGTAATACAGATAGAGAAGTGCAGATATTTTTCACTGCCAGTTTAATATATGCCTGAGAGCCTTCCAGTTTGAGGTAACCAAACACTGAAACAATCAAAACCACAGATGTATCCAGCAATCATCTGTTACAGAGCTTGCGTTCCTTGCTTCTCTTACTCAGAGCTGCCTGCAGGATTGTGAGTTTGGTTTTTTTTTTTAAACATCAATGTCAACACTCAATTTATGAGACAGATGGGTTATTCCCCAGCTGCCAGGCCTATAAGCCTCTTGGACCTCTCCTGGCTCCTTCCTTCCCTTGCATTAATAAAAAAGTTTGTTGGACAAGACCAGCATCAGTAACACAGTGAATGCAATGAATTCATAGGGGGTTAGCTCACAAGTAACTGTCCAACAAATGTGCATGTGGAACACAACTCAGATGCTTCTGCTGGCTTTGCAGAAGTTAACAAGGTATTTCTTTCAACGTCTCTGGTTAAATACCTCTCTAGAGAATGGATTGCAGATTATGCCTTCATGGAAAAACACACATCCTTAATACAGATTTAAATAACAGTGAAAAAGTAAAGTTGTTCCATCTTGAGCTGCTTTTTCATTTTTAATAAATTCCACTAGCCTGCAAGTTGCTACACTTTCACAGAGCTCTTTTTTTAACGTAAGAATCTTCCCTGCATCTTAGTGAAGTCACGCTCTCCAACTCAGGAAAGGCCTCCTTCACAAACAGCAACTTTTCCAAAGGAGAAGTACTATTTACAATCCATTTAAAACCCAACATCCCTTAGTCCTGGAGTACTGATCTGCTGGGACTGAAAAACCTGCCACCTTTCACACAACAGCTTTTCCAGAGGGTGACCAATGAATCAATGTTTTCAGAGAAAGCAGTATTCTTACTGTACATTTGAAAATAACACAAGCAGAGAATTTATCAGTGTGTGAATGAAGCTCAGTCTGTTTTGAGTTCTCCTAAAACAGATTGGGATTGTGAAAGCCAAAGGGGACAGCCTTCAACAGAAGGATAGGAAGTACCTGGCTCCATTGGAAAGCTTGAGGATGACTTGGTTCTTCAAATCATAGACCTTGCCCAGCCAGCAGTCATAGGCTATGTAGTCACCATACATGAAAGGCTATAAAGAAAATGGGAAACAAAACCTTGTAACTATCATCCCTTGAACTTTAAGTAATCAGGTTAAGTCCTTGCATGATGCAGACTAGATAGTAATCTCAAAGGACTTATGACAGCAACTGCAGATCTGGCTGTAAACTGGAGGGAAGGTACATCAAAGTGTTTGCTTGACAGTCAGCATGCAGCCTGGATTCCCCAGTTAAGTAGCTCAAACTTTCTCCAGGATTTCTTTCCTCAGATATTAAACTTAAGTCAAGTGTCCTGTTCAAGAAGTGGTCAAGTAGAGTGATTCTTGCACTTCTGCTAATATTAACAATTTTTACCACTGAGACTAAATTTTCCATCCCAGAGAAGTTTGTCCCACTGCCTTCCCACAGGCTGTTTCCTGAGGAAGGTTGTGACACTCTTGCTCTTCTCTCACATATTATCTTTCCTCAGATGGAAAAGAATGATGAAATCATATCCTGCCCAGTCTCTGGAAATCACCCACTCACTTGAGAGGGGCCAGATATGTTTCAGACTGCTACAGCTCAACATAAAATGTTTGCGTGATCTCAGCATTTTAGTAGTCTGTTTAAACAGTAAAGAGCTCAGCAGCTCTTTGCCACTGCCAGAGTTGCCTGATTAGGTTGTCACACCAGCTCATCTCAATGCAGAAGTTATCACACAAGTCAATGTCAACCCAGCCCTTCAATTTGGTCTCAGCAATTGGATCAGAAAGAACATATGGCAAGATGAAGTGACGCTGCATCATCTTCCAGAATGGATGACTTCAGTAACTTTAAAATAAAACCCAACTGCAGATGCGTCCTGCCCAGTATGGATGATTTCTTGTGTGTGTTACTTCAAGTACTAGAGCACTGAGTCCTGGCTCCCACATGAGTTTTGGCTGTATTCTCACCCAGATATGTTGCAGGTCTTTGCTGTTGACAGGGTAAAGGATGCAGTTGGTTCCTACTAGCTTCACAGCACACTCTATGTTGACATCAATTACAGTTCCACACTGGCTGTCCTGAGAACACAAAAGAGAAAAAGGATTTATCACCTAGGCAAGGTCCTACATGCCACATGCACACACTGTAAACAAAGCTGAAGTGGAGACAGATAAACTTTCACAACTAAACCCCTTCTTGCCTTTCAGGCCTTCATTCTGAAAGTGCATTCAACATGACCCCAAGACAACTCAGGTGAAATGATTATTCAAGACTAGAGTGTTTTCTTCTCAGTTAAAATTTGCTAAAACAGCAGCTCAGAGACTCTTGCACCTGGTCGAGTAAGACCACACTACATCAGCTACTTTAAAATCTGCCAGTCTATCCAGCTGAACAGAACCCTGCAGGTACTGTCCTGAGTCAGCAAAGACAGGGGTAGATTATCAACCCCAGAACAAGAGAGTCTTTATGATGTAAAGCTTTGTTTTGCAGGACATTATAAAATGGTCTTCACTTGCTGTCATACAGAGAATTTCCAACCTGGCACCTTTAGTCAGATTTGAAGGTTTCCAGACAGCTAACTTCCAGTTGGTCCAGTTACGAGATGGCTGTTGTTACCTCCCTCACTTTTTAGCAAAGTTTTAATCTTTGTCCCCAAGAAAATAGTGCATGCTGTCACGAGCCTTCTGGGGATAGTTTGGCAAGGAGCACACAATATGCACATAGCTCACACATATGGTGGAGGCCTGCAAGAAAGGGCTGTTAACCCAAACACTGTCAAACGCAGCAGCTGCCCTGGCCTCCCGACAGCTGGGACAACCAATACTTTTAGTTATTAACAACCATAAGTCCATTATAAAAGCCGACTGAGGACCAGCAGGACAAATGCCCTGGCATGAGCCACTTCTGAAGCTATCCTTACCACCAACATCATCAAGGTCTTTGCTCCAACAGGACTTGTGGGTTATACCCTGTGAGAAATGGATTTATTTGCTGAGCCCACGTACAAGAATTCTGTTCTTTTGACCACACTAAAGATTTATTCAAGGCTTTCACTCAAAGCCCTGCACAGTCCATTCGGGAGCTTGCTGGTGCTCAACTCACCCAGGCTCACCTTGGGGACTGGTAGAGCAAAGGCACTCCACAGATACCTGCTGTCCAGGATAATTCCTGAACAGATTGCTCAGACCATCTGCCTTTGGCTGGTTTCTTTTTGCCTTCCTGCTGCAAGTCATCTTCCTCACATCATGCAAACCCTGTGCTCCACATCCCCGGCTCCCGAGGAGGTGGTGATGAGGAGAACTGGGTCCCTCTCCACACACTGTCCAAACAGAGCTGTGCCAGCATGGCCAGAAGGGCTGGGAAAGCTGAGTTGGCAAAGCCCAAGGCAGCAGGGGTTCATTCCCTCCAGCTGCTCCACATAATGCTCCCATGTTGTTCTGGAAAGGCTGGGAAGCAAATGGAGCCTTTCCTGGCTGCAGCTCACTGTGACAGACAGCAGCTAAACTTAACAGCTCATGGCCTGCACAGGCTGCCAGGACAGAGCCCAGCAGAGTTGGACCATAGCTCTCACCTGAAAAGAGTTGGCCAGAACCACATGAGGTTCACAATAGCTGCTGCCAGCACAATTCAAGCCATAGATTTACAAGGTCTGCTCAAAGTGACACCTGCTTGACAAACCACAGCTTCTGCAGGCTACAACATTGCCACCATGTCTACTCATCTTCCAGATTAAGCTAAATGAAGCATTTCCAGTCCACCCTCTGCAGTTCAGGCACTGTGGTTTTAGATTGCTTAGTAGTCAGAATGAAAAAAAACCTCAGGAAACAAACTGCTTGCCCTACACTTAGCACTGAAGAATTTATTTTTCCTTTACCAATAGCCAACAAGACAGCAGCTCCCAGACATGATACAATCCAACACTTGCAGTTTCTGTGGATCATCTTGTCTCTGGTTCTAACACCCCCCTACTTCTTATTGATGGTCATAGTAATAAAACCAAGACTTGGGTGACTGATGTACATCAACCGGCTCTGCCCCTTGTAAATGTCATTACTTCCCATAATACAGAAGATGCCTGTATCATCCTAGAAGCTTGTCTCCAATCTAACATGGGTGCTATTAGCTGTGGGCAAGGGCACTGTGATTAGTTGGGCACTTGCTTCTCCTTGCAGTGCTTGAGTGAGCACTGAGCTGTCTGTGGTTAAGAAAGTAGGGGCTACTCACAGCGCTGATCCCCAAAGCTCCAGGGCTGTTGACTCACTGCTCTCCTGTCTCACCTGCCACTGAACCTTTGTTTATGATGAGCTTATTTATTTCCCTGTCATACAAAACATTAGCCTGCGACAGAGGAAGCAGATCTGCAGGCTGAGGGCTTCTGCTGAATCACTGTGGGATTCCAGCAGTGCTCAGCAATGCAGACCCAGAGTGAAATGTCATCAGCTTGTCTCTTGTTTTCCGGGGCAGGTCTGTGTCCAGAGCACAGCTCCCCACCAGGCTGCTCCAATACTACCATCCCCTCCTGATCATCAGATGCCCCCATTAAAGGGAGAGCCACATTAAGTGAGCTCATATTTCACAGTTGTGCTACAAAAATAATTTTCCATCAACCCCAACACCAGAACTGTAGAAGGGAGATGACTGATCCTTGTTATAAGAGATTGTGGGTCCAAGCCCCACTCACTAGAAGTATACTCCCTAGACTTTCTTCCTGCTGCTTCTAGTACCCTGGCAGTATGCACCACACTGGAGATCCCAAATATTTAAACCATTAATAGTTAGACAAGTTACTCCCTTCCCCATCACAGATCTATCAACTCCCATGGGAGATGCCAGCAGCTCAGCAATCACAGGCTTTGACTCCATTATCCTCTACCTCCCATCTTTACACTCTTTCCCTCAACATTCTACTTCTTAAAAGGAGATCCTTATACCACCCTCTTGTTCCTTTATTTAAAGAGGACAGTGTAACCCAGCACCTTCTGAAGCAACAAAATGGAGGTGCTTGACAGATTGCAGAGCTACCTCTAATCCTTCCCCTGAATTAGCATATAATTCGGGAAAATGAACTCTGCTGCTCTCCCCAGGTCTCATCCAGCTCCATCAGCCCTAC
The DNA here is from genome assembly GCA_028565055.1 of Phoeniculus purpureus. Classification (NCBI taxonomy): domain Eukaryota; kingdom Metazoa; phylum Chordata; class Aves; order Bucerotiformes; family Phoeniculidae; genus Phoeniculus; species Phoeniculus purpureus. The sequence goes on along the minus strand of JAOXOE010000787.1, from coordinate 5,879,004 downwards.
AGGCCCAACTGCATTCAGAGAAAGTGATCTCATTCCTGCATTACCCCTGAAGCAGTCTTTCCCCTCAGTGCTTGATGAGAAACACATGAATTTGAGTCAGCTCTCTTCTCTTGAGGAACAGAGGATTTCAAGTCCTTCCCGCTCAAGGTTAAAAACAAGCCCTAGGAGAGTGTGGTGAATACAGAATAAGTTCCACATTGTGCATTTGCCAGGCCAACTGGTGCAGGGCAAGCATCCCACATCCTGAATTTGGCAGGCTCACACTTGCAGATTTTCTATTTTAAATGCTCTTGCAATTTTTGGAATTTAGCTGATTAACAAGCAAAGGTTTTCTTTGAGATAGAAGATGTTTATTGTTTCATTTACTACCGATACTTAAAACATACTTGAGAGTAAAGCGACGTATAATCCATATTAAGACTTGCTATGCTATTGAGTAGAGAGAATAAATTAAGTAGTACCCTCACCATTCCACCAATTAATAAGTTATCAGTCACTAGTACGAATGGTCAAGCACAAGCCTGTGTTCAAACACACAGACAATAACCAAGCATGTAAAACAACTGCTGGGTAATGCATCATCTGATACGTGTGCAGCAAGCCAGAGAAGCCAATTTCTGCTCAGATGAGTATGAAAATTGCAAACAAAAGCAGCACAGTCACGTTTGCCAAGAGGAGAAAGACTTGGTACCTTGAAAGCTTAGAGATGTTTTAAGAAGTGTTGAGGAACAAATGGTTGAGGGGCAGGACTCAAGGCATCCCTCTGAGTGAGGAGATACTAGAGTACAGCTGTGCCAGGTACCACAGCATGAAGAACTGATATTTCAAGTTGGTAGCTGTTCCTTGTTCTGGATTGAAATGTCTTCATAAAACTACAGTTTTAGAAAGACACATTAACTCCAGATTTCCATTTTAAACAACAATTACATTTCTTCAGGAAATACTTTGCTTCAGCATTTTTTAAGTTACCCTTCAAGTTTTCTCTCCCTTCTCTTTGCAACAGTCTGTGGAAGAGGGGTGGGTTTACTCTTTCTTTTAGCAGACAAAAAAGCTTTATTAAAAAAAAAAAAAACAAAAAACAAAACACCACCACCCAAAACACCCAGGTCAGAGAACAGCCTTCCCCATCCCCACAGCAGGCTGCACACCATGTGGTGCAACTGCAGCAGTTAGTGGCCAGCTGCCTGCTTCATCACAGCTTTGGTAGCCACATTGCTGGAAGCAAGTCAAGAGAAGGTGCAGGCGTGCACATGGCAGGCCAGATGGCTCAGGGTTATAGGTTAAGAGTGAGCCACAGCAAGAGACTGCCAGCCTAGCTGAGCTCCTCAAGAGACTGCCTCATCTGATACCTGGGAACTTTGTTTCAGTATCGTTTATTTCCTACACAAAATCCATACCTGTGATAAGCAGAAATGCCTTACATCTAGAGCAGAATGACTAGGACATAAAATAGTATCCAGAAAGAGTAAAGGGAACAATTATAGGCTGCTGGTTAAGAACCAGCTTGCTCTCCATTGACCCAGCCCTGTGCCAGATGCTTCAGCAATGTTGGGATTTGCTGTATTTCTGGGAGAAACTGGGCAAGATGGTGCTTGCTGTGGATTGAGAGATCTTCCTAAAAACATCCTCCCAGTTCTATGCCACAGTACATCAAAAGTCACACAGCACTAACGTGATCTGCCTCCACTCCAGCCTCCCTGTCAGATAAGGTAGAGCGGGTCTACATTCCCCTCACCTCAGAATGGATTGACTACGTGAAGGACAGCAGGATAGACAAGCTTCTTGTCTCATTACCTGACATTATCAGGCTCATTTGCTGAGGAGACCTTTGCAGATATGCAACAGCAGAGAGGCAGCCTTATCAGCATTTCATTTTCAAAGGATGCAGCTAGATCTATCAAACGGACTAAAAATAGAACACGCTCAAAGTATTACCGTGCGGTTCCATTTGGGTAATTCGGCAAGTCTAAGAAATCCATGCAGCAGTATCACAATCAAATAAGGACAAAGAAAAAAACACTTACACTGGAGCTCATGTGTCTGACCACATCTCGAGGGACCACTGAGCGATCTTCAAGCTTCAGCTAAAGGGAGAAAGAGAGAGACTGAACTGAGTGACCCCAGATGATACTTAGAAATAACATTACAAATACAAATGCACTGTATCCCACTCCTCCAGACTGAGGAGGTTTTCAGCAGAGGATGCTGAGGCACTTCCATATGCAGTTAAACCTCGTGGCATGTTCACAGAATCAATCTGGTTGACAGATCCGAAACTCAGCAACCAGGCAATCAGCCCATGACTGTGCCTTCAGTCAGGAGTCACATCGGTCATCACTTTTCCCTCTGTCTGCATCACACACCATTTCCTACCCAGCTTGGAGAAGACTGAAGACATAGGAAGAAGCACATCACACCATGGTTCTGTGTCTCATCCCGCACACTTCTCACCCAAGACAGCCCCAAAGAGCTCCAGAAATCCCATTTCCCATTTGCTCTCCAACATTTCACTGTACAGTGAGAAGTCTTGGCTGGTGGGGAAACTGGTGCCAAAATTCACTGCAGCAAGCACTTACTTTGGTCAAAAAAGGTCCATGCAGGCAACACAAACATTGCAAAGAGCACGGATCAAGTCAAAGCTCTGCTCATGCCTCAGCTCCTGCTACTGAAGTACTTGCTGGCAAAGAGCTAGTGCTAGCAACAAAGACGTGGCTGGGCCATCACTACCTATTCCATGTTAGTTCATGTGGATCTGTGGGGATCAGAGTCATCACTTGTTTGAGGAGGGATCACTTAATCTACAGCTATTCGTGGACAGTTAACCAGTGATGTCCTCCTTCACCCAGTTGTTTCTCTGCTCTCAAGACTACTGCAGGTTACTTCAAGTGTTAAGAGCTACCCCAGAACTACAAAACGCAGTTGCTATCGAATACCCAAACACTAGAACACTACAACACTACATGAGGGAACCCTGTCATACATGACTAACAGGAAGTTCACCACACTGAGCTCCCAGTTCAGGCTTGCCCAGCCCCACATAACTCTGCAGAACAGGGAGAAGACTGATCTATGTTTTGGTGGTCAAGAACATATTTGCATTGTTAAATCATCTTGAGCCCTGCAAATACACCAATTATACACCGCATGTTTTGGGAAGCGCTTTGTGAACACAGGATCAGGGACAGGGTCTTTTCCACATCTCCCTTTCAGAATCCTCTCCACTGCTGCTGTAGTCACTGCTTTTCTTTGTCAATCCATGCCCAAAATCCACAGTGCTTTCTCAGCATTTCATCCAAACCCATGTCCGGGCTTACGGCCCGATTTACTAAATTAGACAGAAATCTATAATCCAAGGACAGGATGTGGAATCAAACAAGTACCTGAGTATGTATTGCCTTCTGGATGGTGTGTTGCAGTGAGAGAGGAAAACAGTCAGACAGAGAAGCTTTTAGATCCAACTTCTGGAGTCAGAACTGCACCGCAGTAGGAAACCTAAAGCCTCCCACAGCCCGTTTTGAGACTGTGGAAGTGTTTTTACTGCCTCTCACATCCCACTGGGGTATACAGATAAACATCAGTTTTTATACAGCTTTCTAAAGTTATTTGTTAAAACAAGTACTGCACAGAGATCCTCTCAACATCCAGAACCCAGCAGTAATGCTCACATTCCAGTAAGTACTCAAACGTGAGCAGTGGTTTGGGTTATTTTAACTGGAGCTCTTGCTGCAGAGCTCCAAGTGTATAATGACACCTACATTTCAACACGCATTAGGGCAACTTAATCTCTGATACGTGGTGCTTAAATCAACGATGCACTGTGTTTCAACATAGCATTGAGCCATACCGCTCCATTCTGTATTAAACAGTACCTGAAGAACCCAGACTGACAAGATTATCCGATGCTGCCTGGCAGCAGCATTTCTGTGTTAGTAAACTCTGGGAAAATCCTAAAAGCTCTAAATGAGTAGTCTTCCCATTGTGATCCTTCCTGAAGGATATAGTCACACCAATTCTTCCCAAAGCAAATCATAAAGCTTTCTCTGCAGAAGGCCATGTTTAACCTATTTTTTTAAGATCTCTTGATTTTTTTAAAGGCAATGCAACTATTTCCAGCTTCATGTGCCAGACCCACCTGCCTCAGTTGTTAGGATAAGCAAGCCAAGGGGTAGGCACAACACCAGCACCAGGAAATACTTAACAGGTCTATCATCACACACAAGACTGTCAAAACCCAGAAGCCAAATTAGAGGAAGTCCGACTGGCTGTTACAAACACAAGATAGTTCAGTCATCCCTCCTTCCTCTGTTATACCCAGAGTGATGCCATCGTCAGCCCAAGGGCAGCCCCCTCCCTTGGCAGTAAGGGAATGCAATATTGGAGAAGCACTTTTAAAATAGGTACTTACAGCTCAGTTGCTATATGTACCCCTCTCTGAAAGTCTGTATTAGCATGAAATGCTTTATGTTCTAACCATGCACTACGTAACAGCCTCAAGAATGAGAAATACCCGCTTCCCAGTGATGCTATTTGCTAGTCCTGCACTCCTGGAATGCCAAGCTGGGCTCAGAATCCTCCAGATACCTGGACTAAACAGCAATAAACAGCATGCTTTGTGTGAAAACAGAATCAGAGCAATTGATTTTGGTGATCTGGACCAACCACTTGTGCCAATTACTATGGTGGGTAAATAAGCAGCAATCACTTCTGAAGTTTAGTGACAAGTAACAGAGGAGCTACTGAGACTGATATGGGTACACACCAGCCGGGGCTCTTGTCCCCGAACAAAACCAGTCCTGGAAGGACTCAGCAGTGACACAAACCCCTGGTCATTACCTGTTTATTTAAAAGCAGAGCTTAAATTCTCTAATTAGCTCCTTGGGTTTGCTTGTAACATCACTGGTACCCAGCAGTGAACCAAAACACCTTTCTACAGGGTACAGGTACTGGTGTGTGGTGTTGTTTCCCCGCAGCAAAAGGAAAGATGATATACATTCTTACTGCCAGCACATCTCTTGCTTTCCTGTTCCCACAGTGCCTCTTTCTGCACTGGGCAGGAGTCTTGATGTTTTACTTTAGGAGAAATACAATGTAATTCTCCCTGCAAATAGCAGCATTTGGTCTTGTTGCTGCCACAGTGTACTCCAAGAGCGCAATGCTGTCACAGGAGATAGTTACAGACTGTCCCCTGCTCTGAACAACTCAGGAACAGAAGCTGGGAACAAGCTTAAATGCAGAAGGGAGTCCTAGATTTAAGGCTGAATGGATCTACGCAAAGTCACTAGCTGTTCAAACACACCAACACACCTTTAGTACAGGCTCCCCCAGCAGCTTTCTGAGGAGCTCACTACTCAGTGGACCTTGCAAGTTCAACCAACACTTGGACATCAGAAGGACCTTGTCACTGTGACTCATCATTGTCCAAGACTGAACTTCAGGACCCAGTGACAGACTTGGGAGCAAACCTTCTACCCGAGTCAGCCACGGCTCTGCAACAGCCTATGCTCAGCTACCCAGCAGCACAGTGTTCACCCTGGCTATGGAAGACTATGGAAGATGACACTGACCCAGCATAAAGCTTGTCAATACCAGCTCACACTGTTACAGTTCACACTTGATCAGTGCTGTCTCATATCTGCAATGTCTCACCAACAGAGACTAAAATTTGCCCAAGGGTGATAGCGTGATCCTACACCATCTGCTCCCAATGCAACCGCTGTGGTGGGGAGAGCATCACTTTCTATTCCAGACACATGCTGGATTTTATCCCCCAAAACAAGAGCTCTGGGAACAAGCACACAAGGACAAGGGAGAAAAGGCAGCACCTCCAACCCCATTCAGTAACCACTTATAAAAACAGAGATACAATACACTGCAGAAAAAGAGGAAAGCACAATCCTGGGCACAAAACCCTACACATTTACCTGAACTGCTCTATGATGCTTGAGATGTTTATTCAACTAAGAGTCAGAAGTGAGTTATCTGTTGTGGAAGTAGCTCCTGCCATTTGAGTTAAGCAAGGGTTCTGCCAGCAGCGGTCATCGCCCCAAGGGCCAGGAAGCCAGGCTTTGACCTGCACAGACCTGCTCCCGCTATTCCTTCTAGGCAGTTTCTCCATCTCACACATCCCAGCACTTTCCTTGTGAGTCTTGCATAACTGCTCTTGTTCAAACCACTGAAACCAGACTCTCCCTCTATATTTGCAAACAAAGAAGTAAAAAAAAAAAAAAAAATACATGCAACAGAGGGATGGGGAGCTGTCAGTGTGACTAGGAAAGCATGAGGGGCAAAACCAATACAGAATGCTTTTGGATGTACTGCCATTTCATGTTATCCTTTTTAGCCAAGCTGAGGTATCACACACAGAAAACATGTCACACATATCTTTTCAGTGCCAATGGACAAATGCTGCAATGAAGAGATGAGGTAGGTACCTGATTTCTGTCCAAGTCTAACATTTGGGATATTTCAGTCTCACTCATAACAAGGTTTTCTTTAAACTGTTCCAGAGAGTGTTCCTGATGAGTCAACTGCCTGAAGCTGTTCTGGAGTTCAAAATTAATACCCTGCCTGGGACATCCCTCCAGGTCACCAACTCCAACTGCCAGTGTCCTACAATCCCTATGTTAGTAGTTTTATTTTGAAGGGACAGCACTTACGTGTTAGCATGGAAACCTGTAGCATCAATGCTCAGAGGAAAAAAAACCCAACAAGTTAAGAGCAAACTGTAGTGAAAGCAATTTGCTGCAGCACCAGTTAATGAGGCACCACAGAGCTCTCCAAACTCCAGAACACACTCAGGGGAGGCTCCGTAATCAATTAAAGGCTAAATCCAAGTGCCTGATGCTCTGAAAAGATATAGCCTTGCTTCATTCAGCTGACAGATGGGCTTCTCATACACAGCTCTGAATGACCTCTCAGAACCTGAAGCCCACATGAAGCAGGCCATTGTGTTCACCTGAAGCAAGGGGGATTCTTTACTCCAATTGCAAAGCTGTGATTCACAAACCTATGCCAGACAGCACTGGTTTGCAACCGGAACCACTGCAGGGGTGGCTGTGGGATGGGTGCTCATGGAAGTGAAACAGGAGGGAGCAGAGCTGGCACAGCAAGCTTGGCAGCAGCCAGCCCAAGTCAGCATCCCTCAATGTTACTTTTCAATTTTTTTCAACTGCAACGTCTGATTACACACCCAATTCACTCCAGCTAAACCAGCAGTGTAGCAATCATCTCAACACAAGCTGCTTTTTATTTAAATCCAAATGAGGTGTCTGAAATAGCAAGTCAGCTGTCCAAATATAGCACAGATACACAGAGTTGTATGACAAAGGTTGAGAAATGCAAAAGACCCAGAAGATCTGAAGCCAAGATATTTTTCACATCATTTCAGTATCAACACATTACTAGTTGCATCACATACTACTGCCAGGAAAATATGTTCCGCACAAAGTTCACTTCCCTTGAAAGCCTTGTGTTACGTTGATCATATTGCACAGCAGACGACTGAGAAGCAGCAGGGGAGAAGATCAAGCAGCAAGAGCAGAGAATCCCATGGAGTCTCAGGTTCGGTTCACACTAAGACATTCGAAGAGGCACATGATGCTTCGCTTCTAACAGCTGGAGGTTTCCAACCACACTGACTTTACAGGGATGGAAGATTGGAGAATGGGGCAGAACACCAACTAGAAACTTAATGCTCCCAAGAATTGAAATTGTACTACCCAGAAGAGCTGAACAATGAGCAGACAATACTGAGTTTTAAAAAAAAAAAAAAAGCCCTTGAGGGATGCAGCTGCAAAACTACAAGAATAAGTCATGTGCACTGACTGTCAGAGGTTCTGCCCCTGACAGCTCCTGGCTGCTCCTACACGGCAAACACACGTGGTCTGTGGTTCTTCCAGACAAAGTTCAAAGTTTGAGATAAGATGTTATGAAGGTTCCTGCATTACTTACAGAAGCTCTTCTGGGACAAGGTTGAATCTCACTTGTCATCTCAGAGCACTCAAAGAATTAGAAAGAGAACCCCTTTAGAATTCCTCTGGTATTGCATCAGGGGATAAAAACAATTGTTTAATGTGACCTGTTTTAGACTAAAACTGTAGGTTTTAGGCATTTCCCCATCTGTAATGGTCAAAGTAGGGAAAGAAGAGTGAGCAGAATCTTTATTTCCCATAATCAATGCAAAAAGCATCTAAAAGTTGTTTCATGAGGCTGTTCTGGGCCTTCTGCAAAAGGCTGAGTCAATGATTAACTTCAGCTGCAGGAAAAAACAGAACAGAAACCAGCAGAGAGGTGCTAAAATGCTCCCCAAAACTGAAACAAATGCTTTAAAGGACTTCACAGAAGCTAAAATGAAATCAAGGCTGCTCTGCCTTGTGTGCAGCACTACACGTTGACTGGGAACAGATTACAATTCTTTTGTTCACGCAGTAGCAGATCTGAATCTGCCAATCAGCCAACATACAGCACACTCACAGCACAGGCAATATTCACCACCAACGCTTCCCCAAGTACTGGCTGCCACCAGCAAACTCCTGTGCATCTAACAGTGCAGTGTGGGGATAACACGAAAGGCTGGACCTCAAGCAGAATTTCCTAACTTAGCTCAGGAAGATGCACTGATATTCCTGGAATTGTTCAGGTTGGAAAACACTGTTAAGATCATCAAGTTCAACTATTAACCCAACCATCCCAAGCCCATCACTAAACCCTGTCACAAAGCTCCACATCCACATGACTTCTAGTTGAGCAAACTGGATGTACACAAATCCACAGGCCCTGACGGGATGCACCTGTGCATACTAAGGGAGATGGCAGAAGTAATGTCTAAGCCACTCTCCATCATCTTTTCTAAGTCATGGGGATCAGGAGAGGTGCCTAGGGACTGGAGGATAGCAAATGT
>JAOXOE010000787.1:5829985-5865920 GCA_028565055.1 Phoeniculus purpureus | reverse complement strand
GTGATCCTGCTGTGGCAGGGGGATTGGACTAGATGATCTTTCAGGGTCCCTTCCAATCCTTAATGATTCTATGATTCATATTGAGGTGAAACTTCCTGTGTCCAAGCTTGCACCCATTACCCCTTGTCCTGTCTGACACCACTGAAAAGACAGGATTCCTTTCTTCGTGACACCCAGCCCTCATGGATTTATAGACAGCGATTAAATCCCCTTGGAGCCTTGTTTTGTCCAAACTAAGAAGTCCCAATCTTCTCAAACTCTCTTCATAAGGCAGTTGTTCCAGAATGCTAATCCTCCTCGTAGCTCTATGCTGAACTCTCTCAATTAATTCTCTCTCTCTCAAATTGGGAAGACCAGAACCGGACAGAGTATTCCAAGTGTGGCCTCACTAAAGCAGAATAAAGGGGTAGACGAACTTCCCTTGATCTGCTAGACACACTCCTCTTGATCCATCCCAACACCCTATTTGCCTTCTTGAATACAAGGGTCCAGTGCTGATTCATTTTTAGTTCGTTATCCACAAAAACTCCAAGATCTCTCTCCCCAGGGGTGTTCTCTAGCTGCTCACTACCCAGCCTGTATTGATGCTCCCATTATTCCTCCCCAAGTGAAGGGCTCTACATTTGTTTTTGTTAAGACTCAATAAATTCCTCTCAGCCCAACTCTCCAGTCTGTCCAAATCTTCTTGACTAGTTCAACAGTCACCGAAAGCTAACTGAAAGCATCTGATACAAGCAGCCACTTCAGAGATGAGCTGTGTGGCGTGGGAAAAACATCAGCTTGTGAGTTCTGCTGCCATAAATCAGAGCCAGCCCTTCCTCCATGGTCTGGAAAGCAGACTCACCTCATCAATAGATGATTCCTCTATGAGACGGGGAGCATCTGCTGACAGGAGCCCATGAGTGGCCATCACAAATATCTTGTAGGCTCCACGCTCTTTCAGGATCTCTGCAGCAGCTACAAAGCTCTCCACATCATCGATGATGTCATCCTGAGAAGAAACAGAAATAACATCAAAAGCAGAAGCTACAGAGCAGGAGAGGATCGGCAAGGTACTGCAGCTTTTGCTATGCAGGCAGCCAAACAAACAGCAGTCCTGGCTACCTCAGCTGCTGTTGGGATGCAAACAGCCACACGTGGGACTTAAATCTGTGAATGTCACTTTCTTAATTTACAGACTCTTTTCTAGTGTGCAGGACAGACACTACGTCCTGGAGACAAGCCAGGCCCTATACACACACATATATATTGCTTATCTTCAGCAAGGTGGATTCTGTCCTGGTGACAGCAGCTGCATGTTGATCACTTGCACTGCAGCGTAGCACAGCACAGCAAACATGAGAAGCTCAGCAAATTTCTTTTGGTTGGTCAAATTTCTTTTGGTGTTTCTTTAAATATTGGGAGATTTCTCTGCATGTCCTGGATTTGCTGAGTATTTGCAGGCATTGATATTTGCAGATTCAAGGGAGCCAGCTGATTTCAGAGCTTAAAGCACCAAAGGGTTTTTAACAGAAAACTGAAATAACCAAAGCATTGGAGAAAGCAGCAGCACCATCATGATCCCTACACCACCAGTCCCTCCTACCCTCTGGTATAAAGCAGGTCAAGATGCTGAGATGAAGCCAAACACCCCCCACCTCCTCCCCATCACACTCATACCACAATGATGGCAATTCTTCCTCCAACATCTCCAACCACAGTTATCGGCGGTTTCTCCTTGGCCATCATCACTAAAGAAGAAACAAAAGCCCTGGTCAGTTTGCCTTGAGTCAAGGCACAACAGCTCCACCACACCAGAGGCCCCACCCTTGACTGCATCTGACATGGGAGCACAGACATGTGCTTGACATTATCCTGACACCCACTTCAGCTGGTAACCACTGGGTTTACCATTGTTTTCCTCCTTAGGTGAACAGCCTGCTGCACAAAGATGAAACTCTCAGTTCCTGTGGGGACCTCGTACTGACCTCAGAACCAGCAAGCAAATCAAACCTCTGTGCAAGGAGAGCAGCACTTACTTCATGGGAAATGCCAGTGACTTTCTTTGGGTTCCAGAAGGGGGTTTCATGACTGGGAACTACAAACTAGCTTTGAGAAACCCATTTCAAAACGCATTTGCTCTACTCTACTAGGTACAGTTTTTCACCTACTGGACTCTCTAATTCATCTGAAGGATTTGAGGCTCACACTGCAGCTTGCTGTCTCTCCTATCACCAACACACAAGGTTCTTTCAGAGCATGTAAGGAATCTAAAAACATCTGCTCAGGCAAAGAAAGTGCAGGAAAGTTAAATAAATCAGTAAATTTTCATCTATAAAGTGGATTAATGGAAAAAGCAGGACAAAACCCAGTTTAAACTTAGTTTTAGAAGCTCAGTGCAACCAGCGAATGGAAGCAAAAGGATACACTGATGAGCTGGAATATCTGACATCCAAAGGCAGACTGGAAAGAAGGTACAATCCTGTCCTGGCTCAAGCTCTGCACTGATGTGGTTCATCCTAGAACTACACACATAACTGCCTTTATTCTTTACCCTGAAAAAGTCCAGCAGCAGTATAGAAAAACCAACAGATACGAACTAGGATTAACAGTCTTCAGACTCACACTGAACAGCAGCCAGTCTCTGATACAGGCTGTCCATCAGCCAATCCTCTAATTTGCCAGAGGGTGCTGCTTCATACAGCATCATTAGGTAATGATCTGGCCTGATCTACCCACAGAAGCAAAGGGAACATCCAGCACATTGTAACAATTACTCGTCCCATCTGCACCCCCCAGGTTTTGTGCTCTCTGCAGGAAACACAGCAAAACATCCTACCGAGGCACATCATACCTCTCTTTGTAAGCTCACGTCTTGCCAGGATTCTGGCCACAGAGGCTTTTCAAGTGCTGAGGAGTTTTGGACACCCTAGAGAGCAAAGTTTTTCTCCTTTAAGATAACACTTGAGCAGCATGAGCCCAGAAGCCAATGCCCATTGAAAAGTCTGATTCCTGCCCTCTCAGGTCAAAAAGGTCCTACAGAGAACTCCCCATCCCACATTGCAGGCCGATCCAGTACCACTACCACAGCTCCCCAGTGCCTGGGAATGCTCGAGTGCCAGCACAGCTAGGGGAGTGAGTCAGACTGAGGGACACGATAAAGGCAACTGTAAAGACCACAGCTCCTAAGATACATGTGTAGAGCTGCTCTTCGGATGCGCAGCCTGCTCTGCAGACTGTGTTTCCACAAGCTTACCAAAAGCTGTCCAGCAGTTCTGGTTTGGCCACCATTACTTGTTGCCAGGCTTTGCAGTTCAAGCTGCAGCTACCTTGGACTTAAGAGTTAACTGCTCTTTGGAGCACAAATTCCCCCCAGCTCCCCTGCATTATTACTTCTGAGGCTCTTATCAAATGCAAAGTCATGTCTAAATCCCAAAGGGAAAAATATTCTTATGAGAAGGGAGAGAATTTCTAATAAGATTAAGCACCACAAGAGATAAGCAGACTGTAAATTTCAATTACAGGCACTACCTACCTGCTTAGATTAGTTATTAGCTTATTATCTAGTTTGGGCAGTAACAAAACTCCCAGTGGGAGCTTTGAAATAGCAGAAGGATCACAGCTGGCTGCCATCCCACCCTTCCTATGCAACCCCCAGATGAGCCACTTCTGCTTACAGCTGCCAAGCTAGGAAAATTTCTCTAAGCAAATGGTGAGTAGGTCTAGGGAGCTGAAATCCAGCACTATTTTACTCACACAAAGTTTCAGCAATGAGTACCCTTCTATCCCATAAAGGAAGGAGAAACATTCCTTGCTGTGCTTAAAGGTTAACAGAGCAGCCAGCAATACCAGCAGCGCTTCATGTTTTTTTAAATGCTATACTTCAATTTTGCTTTATTTTTAAAGTATGGTAGGCAACACGTCGACCTACCCGCATCCTAAAGAGATGTTCTCCCTTTTTCTTGTTCAATTTTCTCTGCAAAGAAAAGAAAACAATTGCAAGCCAAAGATCTACCCACAACCACGTCAAATCTCAAGAGAACTGCTCCAGTGCGATGAGAGTTCACGTGACGGTTACTGTGCCCAGTTTCTTTTTCTTCAGAAGCTTTGGACGTATCAAGATGCACAAGTCAGAACTGCTATGAGAAGGCAGCTTGAACAAAGGACTCAAATAATAAAGAACATTTTCCTCCCGGACACAAACGCTCTGTTTGTATGTAGACAAAAGAGGACAACGTAAGTAAGGCACAGCTGTACTGCAGCCTGGTGTAACCCTCTGGATTATGTGTGAGTTTAGGTTAAAAGAGCTGGGTTTGTTTTTTTTCCTGGAGAGTCAGAAAAGTATCTGTAGCTTCTGGCAGCGGTAGGGATAAACAAAAGAGCAAACCAAACCAGCTACCATGTTTCTAAAATAAGAGTATCAGAGAACATCGAGGGGTAGTGGGGAAATAAGTTAATCATAACACCTCCACTCTCATTCTGATGCGAGTAACAATATACCACAAGTTCAAGGTGAGGAAACAGCATTCCCAGGTACATAATCTTGTTGTTTTATGCAAGTGGCCAAAACTGGGTTTAAAAAAAATGCTAAAACAAAGATGTGATAATAAGAAAAATAGTGCTGTGTTTACAACAGCTGATGAGCAAAGGGCTGCTCAAGAACAAACTGTTTTGGGAGGAGGTAAATAGGCCTCGAAGGACAGATAAGGGCCCTGTGGCCAGCCTAAACACAAGAAAGAGATGGGGTAGGGAAGTGGGAACCCAACAGCAACCCAAACTCTCCTCCTTCAGAGCAGTTTGCTGGGCTCAGAGTTTCACTGTTTGCTCCCTGTGTAAGTTACTGAATTGCAAAGCCACAGAAATTATTTAACAGATGGTGCTCCACTGCTTTTCCTCAATGACAAGAAACGTGCAGAGTCCACAGACATTTGTTAGAGCACAGCCCCAAGCCAGCTGCAAGCTTTGAGACACAAAGAGCAGAGAATCCCAGAGAAAAACCTCAGAGTGATTCAGTAATCCTCACTCAGAGGTTCTGATTTTTCTGGGTTTTGTTGCTACCACTTCAGTGCAGCAGCTGGTACAACTGGAGGCACTGTCGGCATTTTTCTGCCATGGCTCCACATGACACCAATTCAGGGTATCACACACCAGGCTCATGCTCAGACAATAAATAAGCCATCACACTGCGTAACACTCATTAAAGGCACTTGATATGCACCAGAACTGGGAGGAAAGGTGCATGCTAGGATGCAGGAGTCCAGCCAGCTCACTGCAAAGCCTGTCAAAAATGGCATAAAGCATAAGCCAGCACTGCAGGGCTCTGGGGCTGTTCCCCTACACGAATTTTGCCTCCCTTCGGGCCGTAACGCAACTACCAGGGACTGGAGATAGAGGAAAGGATGCTCCACTCAGATCAGGCTGTGGTGCAGAGCAGGATGCTCCAAAGTTAGTCTCAGCTGCTGTCACTGTCCAGGAGCAACCCCACCTTCTCACTGCCATGTTTGGGGGACCTGAGCCAGGCACAGCAATTCTGCTTCAACAGTTGGAGGTTCTGGCCAGTTTTGGTGTAAGGAAGGTCTGAGCAAGTAGCATGCATCCCGCCTTTCAAACAACAGTAGAAGGACATATGTGAACTCTGCTTCACTCTGCAGTTGCAGCTTACACCACTGGGACTGCTGGTGGTGGTACACATGGCAGGAAGAGCTGACAGAGGGATTTGTTCCATGAGCCACTTGAGGCAGGAAGTCACTTTTCCACTGACTGAATCAGACAAGAAAGGAGGTACAATGAGGGTAAAGACAGACACTCTCAGTGTGGTCACCCCTAATCCTGGCTGCATTTTCACTTCTGGCAGTGGCTGAGACACAGCAGGATACACTAGCAACTTAGGGTTTGCTGCGATTTACACAGGTATTACCTCAGTATTCCACACCTTCCACAACAGGGCCCAGCTCACTCAAAACCTGCTCAAAACCAAAGTTTCTAACCTATCAGGTTAGAAAGCAAGAGAGACATACAGCTTTCCACAGAAAGATATGGCCAAGTTCACTCCAAAACCCACCCCACACCTCACCACTAGCCAGCCACCAAGCCACAGTTGGACTGTTCTATACTGGTGCCTCAGGCATGCAGGAATGTGAGGTCATTAGTCAAGTGATTAGATTCTGCAGGACACAAAATAATAAAGTGGTGATGTGAAACGTGGGTGTCAGGAGGATGGAGCTAGGTTCTTCTCAATGTCATCTAATGATAGGACAAGGGGCAATGGATGTAAACTGGAACATAGGGAGTTCCACATCAATCTGAGAAGGAACCTCTTCACAGTGAGGGTGACAGAGCACTGGAACGGGCTACCCAGGGGGCTTGTGGAGTCTCCTTCTCTGGAGGCATTTAAAACCCATCTGGACGTGTTTCTGTGCTACTCGATCTAGGAGATCCTGCTGTGGCAGGGGGATTGGACTAGATGATCTTTCAAGGTCCCTTCTAATCCCTAATGTCCTGTGATTCTGTGATTTGAAGCAAATGAATTTGTGTTTTGATAGCTGAGGACTGAAAATAATTTGCCACTGGAACCATAACTAAACTGGACAAGGGCACATTTCTGTTGGAGTGATCATTTCCAGGGCTTTCCAACAGCACAAGCTCCCTGGGCTGAGCTTCCTTTAAGTGACATGGCTAGAAATACAATGACACTTGGATTGCCCTGGTAGCAGACAAATGTCAGCTGGTGACATTTTGGAGGACATCATTCTCTTCAGAGTGGGAGGGGAAGGAAGATGCCAAGAATAAGAACACAAATTCCTGTTTTGTTGGAAGGCCATGAAAAAAAATCCCCTTTTCAGAAGGAGGATAGTCAATATGAAGTCCCAAACTTCACTGCCAAACCCTATCTGTCTCCCAAGGCCCAAGCAGAGTTTCACCAGCAACATAAGCATTGTTTAACTGATTGTATTGTAGTCGCCAACAACTGGGGCGATATTAAATGTCAATAGACTTGCTTGTCTCCTCTCCCACAAACTGGCTGGATGCTCTCCCTGAGCTTCAAAAGACAAGAGGAGACACTTAGCAGCCCCAGCCCTGTCGGTATAATTGTGGCTGTGTGAGGGTAACTCCTCACCACACACAGAACACCCTCCCTTTCCCATGGTCACTTCCTAGCCACAGTCACTGCTCTCAATTCCTGTCCTACCACCATCTACCCAGAGAGCCAAAATCCTTCCCAAGAGGGAGCTGAATTTTGATTGTCCTGTCATTACTTGACTGCAGCCACTGGCAGAGATACAAACAATCCTAAAGGAACACCATTTCCCAGCACACCGATTTCCTCCTTTTTCCTTTGTCCTGTGCTCCCAAAATCAGCAGTTTACCAACTGATGGCACATTCTCTCTTGAGAACCTCCTCAACCCAGTCACACAAACCTCAAAACATCATCAAAACAGACACTGGGACTGATCACTCAGCTGCCAAGATGAAAAGCATTTCCAGCAGTTAATGACTGCAGCAGGAGGAGAAGACAAAGCCAGCTCTCCCTCCACACCAGGGACAGCAGCCTGTCTCAGAGACTGTTCCCAGGTTAGTTACACTCTCACATTTCTGTTCCATCAGCTCGGTGAGTTTCACTGCTGAGCGCTGTAAAAGCACCAACTTCAGAGGTTTGTAGATCTGACACTTGAGTAGGCACAGTCAAGGAAAATACTGACACTCTGCATGGGCAGAAAGTGAAATAAAAACCTCTCCTGTACCTTTCTCCTAAAAGTCAGTAATATCGGCCATTCCAAAATAATTCCACTGGTCCAACTACCATTCAGT
The DNA here is from genome assembly GCA_028565055.1 of Phoeniculus purpureus. NCBI lineage: Eukaryota > Metazoa > Chordata > Aves > Bucerotiformes > Phoeniculidae > Phoeniculus > Phoeniculus purpureus. The sequence goes on along the minus strand of JAOXOE010000787.1, from coordinate 5,858,131 downwards.
TGGTTACTTCTGCACAGCTAAACCAACCAAACATTTCCCTTTCTTTTCCCAAACCTAAGCAGAGAAGTTTAGTCTTACATGGCAGCTCCAGACCAGGATGCACAGTTGCATTTTTGACCATTGGAGGGGAGTGACGTCCATCATCCATATCCTGCTCCGTACACTGAGCCTCTCCATGGATCACTGCTAGTCCCAGCCGTAGTCTTTCAGCATAAGACTGAGCCCTGCAGGACAACCACAGCATGTCAGGAAAGGTTTGGGCTGATGGAACTTCACAGCCCAGCACACAGCTCTTCCAGGCCCAAAAAAAAAAAAAAAAAAGCTGTGCTTCTGTGGCTGCTCCACTGCAAGAAACTTCACTGTAAGCAACTTCATTCCACCTTAATATCCAAAGCCCACCCTACACCTTCGCTCCATCACAGGGGTCTCCTGGTGCTCCTCCATATGCTAAAAGCTCTTTGAGGTGGTCAGAAACTCAAGCAGCAAGTCTGCTGCCCGCCCCAGGTGAACCACCTACTTCTGCAGCAGCAGAGAACTCAAGTTTACTCCTACGGGTTTGGGACTGCAAAATTCAGCTGCCCACCCACACCACTACAGACCCCCATCCTGCTTCCAGCCACAAGGACTTAGGCACCAGATTGCTGACCCATAGGACCCTCTCATGTTCTTCCTAGTCTGTTTCCCATCAGCTCAGGTATTTTCCAAGTTACTTCTAACCAGCTGGTAGAAGATTCATTTACCTTTTAGCTGCATCAGGAGATTTGGCTACGATAACTGCGTTTCTGTAGTCTGGAATCTGAATGTGATAAAAAGGTTTTAATTAAATAAGATTTTTCTGCTAGCAAGTAACAGATTGGATACATGTCTGAATAATCAGGTCCACCCTCCTTTCCCAGATTCAAACCTTCATTCTGTGGCAAGGACCTAGAGATAGAGAGGTAACTGGTCTCAACTGAACACCAGCATTTGTGCTCTCTGCCCCAAACACAACACATCTAGGGTTAGTAGAGACAATTCTGCAGGCCCTGCACATCTCCCCGTGCCAAGTCATGGCCTGGTCTACAGGGCTGACAGCACAGGGAAGGTCTGTGGTTGGTGATGAGCTCCAAGGTATCAGACCCTAGCTCTCAGCAGCACCCCAAGACCCAATGCCCTGTGTGGGCACTGATGACCCCAGTGGTGTTCCTTTCAAAACAGTTCCATTCACTGCATTTAACCCACTCCGTATGGACTGGCTGTAGCTAATTCTGTGTGCAGGGGAAGGTCTGAACCCACATGGGCAAGCCTTGCCCTCACTGTGTGGGCATAAATCATCACCTTTGGCACCTGGAAAAGAAAACCTCCAAGCCCTGCCCCCAGTCCTGCTTCGCTCAGCATTCCTGCACTCAGCCCAAGACAAAGTCTATCAATAATTCAGGGCACTCAGATATCCACTGTAGAACAAAGGGCACCACTTTAACTGGATTTAAAAGGTGATTAGAGGCAGGATCACGAATCTCATCCTTGAATGGCACCAACTCTGCAGGGAGCAAGTTCATCCGCTGCTTATGATCAAGACTTCAGTCCTATCCAGGACAAGTCAGACAATATGTTTTCCCTCTTTCCAAAGAAACATGCAGTAGGTACCCACTAAGAAATAATTCATTAACCAAACGAGAGATCTCGCCTGACAGCACAACCTCAGCGTGCACAGAGGCCCAGGGCTGCCATACATTTTAAGGCCAGTTAAGACAGGTTGATATACACAGAACTAGAGTAACCTCACTTCTTCCTGTATGTACTGAAGCAAGAAAGGAGATGCTCTCAGGTTGTCTACTGGGAAGCTGAAGAAGCCTTGAATTTCCTTTTGATGAAGATCCATAGTGATAATGTGTGTTAAACCTAAGGAAAAAAATACAATTCATTGAGTTGACTCCCACATGGCTGGAGTTCCTCAAATAACTCAATTTTCCAGGCTATTTTAGCCATTACTCAGACTCATGCCACATGATAACACAAGCACAAACGGGTTACTGCGAAAAGTCCAAGACACAATGAGGAACAGGCATGCGACAGGCACAGCACGAGGCTGATGCTGTATTTCAATGTGACACTTCTAGGCCACTTCTCCAGGTGAGAGTTACAAAGAAATGAAGACCCAGTTGAAGAGAACTAATTCCCCAAAGCAGCTCAAGGACTCAGCAGCATGTCCCCACATCCAGCGGGAGAAGAGTGGAAGGACAGACCTGCTCTGGGATGCCCAGTGGCATCAGAGCCTGCCACACTGTGCTGCTTCCTGGGTCACTCACCTGCCTTGGCGAGCATTGACGCCAGCAACTTGCAGACTATAGAGCCCCTCTTCCGCATTTTGCTCTGTTTGCTGTAGGGGAAGTAAGGGATGACCCCAATGATATTCTTGGCACAGGAAGTCTTCAGTGCATAGGCCATTATCAGCAGCTCCATGACTGCAGTGTTCACATCTCTGGGAGATTTGAAAACCATTACAAATATCAGGAGGTGCTTTTCCAATATGATTCCTTTTCCTTTTATACCCACACCCCTCTCCACCAAACTTCCAGGCAAATAGTCCAACAGCTTATGCTAATGTATGTGAGACCCAGTTTGTAACAGAGCACTCCTTCCCTCATGCCACAGCACATTACAATCAGCTACACGCACAGGACATGACTTCAGCTCTCAGGAGCTGTCGACCTGAGTTTTATTTTTTTATTCTAACATGAGGTGTTTGATGATTTCCCCCCATTACCACAACCAAAAATAAAGGCTTTTTTCTTCATTTATATTAGAACAGATGTCACTTCATCCAGGGCACCACTTTGCAATAGAACAGTCTGCACAGCCATGCACAGCCAACACAACTTCACCCACGCTGGATTTATTAGGGTATTTTTAACAATGTAGGTCAGGTTATTTTCTCTGCCTTAAAAAGTGCTGCACTTTGAAGTGCTACACAGACCACATGGCTTTGGTGGAGGTCACCATCTCCATGCTCTCCAGCTCATCTAGAGATGGAAGGAACAGCAGCATAGTTAAGTGCTAAATGACTGTTTCTTGGAAGAAATAACAAAAAAATGGAACAAAGGCAGAAGGTATCTGCAGACCACAGCAAGGAATACACGTCAAACCCCATGACCAGCATCACCATGAGATGCAGGAGTGTTTTATTCTGCATTTTAATCCATTTTGGGAAGGAGAAAAAAAATTCCAGTCCTTCTAGTTCCTTAAAATCAATACCAAGAGATATTGTCTGTACTGTCACAGACTGACTCAAAACCATTTGGGAAGTGAGGAACACGCATGCCAGAGAACAGAGGGACAGGCGGTCTTCCTACAAAGCAGACGTCCTCACCACAAACAGCTTCAAATGACACACCAGTTCTCCAAACTGGTCCCTGGGATGGCAATGCTGGGGTGGCTCAGAGCAGGGGCTGACCGAGCCATCTTTCCACAGAGCAACTGAGGAATAAATTGCACGGAGTGGATTAAAGCTCCGCAGACATTTTAGGCCATCACTCAGACATTGCTTGAGAACCGTTTTTTCCTCCTCACCACTAGGGGTGGCTTCCCCAAGAGCTCATAGAAACTGTATTTTGAGTGTCTGTGACCCATGACAAACCTCTATTTCCATTTCTTTATCGCTCTCCCTTCCTTTGGAAATTTACCTCTGTTTGAGCCTCTTCATTTGTGAGGGCTCTGGGTCTCTGTTCTCCTGCTGGCCGCGCCAGCCTGCGTCCACACAAGAAAGCTTTGTTAGCTCTGAAGCACCCAGCCAAGAATTACATAAAACACAACCCCCTGCCACGTAGGACAACGAGCAAACAAAGAACTGTTTCTTCCCTTCGGTGTTTTAGCTGCGCCAGCGGGGCCACAAGAGGAGAAAAAGATGCTACTATCAGTGTTGGATAAAACCAGAGTGGCCAAGTTTCAGCCTATTTAGAATTCACCCAAGAAATTCAGTATCTTTCATCATTTTATTTTAGAATTAATCTTTCAAAAATGTATATTCACATAGAAAGCAGATAAGGAACAAGACTGCTCCCAGGAGAAAGGATTACAGCCAAATTCAAAAGGCACCAGCAGTCCTGGTGCAGCCACAGGATACTGGTAGCTGTATTGATGCAGAGATTACTCAAGAAAGAGCACCAATCTCAGCAGCCAAGCAGGGTCCTGCACTGGATTCCAGGAAATCTCCTGCAGATCAGTCAGCACAGGAGGAGTCTGTCCCTCTGGAGGACCTAGGGTGGGGCAAGCAGCACCCTCCTGGATGCTTCCTGCCAAGTCAGCCATCAGCTTTGTAAGAAGCATTGACCCCAAACAAGCTCCTGGCTTTGAGTGGGGATTGACTAGGGCAAATAACATCTGTGGTTGGAGTACTGCCACTGCAACTCCAAAACAGGTACCCAGGAGAACACGCCAGCCTCCTCACTACCCTCCTGCCTTGAGGCCACACTCACAGTTACTGCTGGAAAGCCTAAGCCAAGACCACACACAGGGACTGTCAGCTCATTACCAGGACATTTGAAATCAGCTCAGCTCTCCCTCACATCCCACTGGTCACCTTTCTCCAGCAGCCTGAAGCATCTCTTGCTGCCCCAATCCCTGCCTGAGTCATCCCTGGAGATCCCTGTTCCTGGAGCTGAGCAAATTGCTTATGTGAAAAGGGGTCAATCGACTTTGCACCAACACTCAGTACTAAAAGACTCCTTTTACTTTTAGTGCATCACTAAACCACCAGCTTGTTCATTTTTGTACAGACTAAATCTGAGCTGTTTGGGTTTTTCTCATACAAATGCTCATCCACTCAACACACTCATCACACCACCCTGGATGATACCTGTCTTTGTAACTGGTTTAGTTCTGCTGGATGATTTTTGGACAGGGAGCTTGTATCAAATATTCAGGTCTTTCTGTTCTCTCTCTGTGCATTTCAGATGCAGCATAATGAGTTTGTTTTCCTCTCTATTTCTTTCCTACTAATGCCTAGTATTTTGTTTACTTTTCAAACTGCTACCAAATGCAGTAGTTCTATTCTTAGATTCATCACCACAATAGTTGTTTTTACTCTATTGTAAAGCACCATTGCAAAATAGAGATGCCCTTGAACCTATCCTCCCAAGCAATGCAGCAAGGCACAGCTGCATGATCTCAAGAATGAAAGATGATCTGCCTGTCCAACAGTAGCTCCTCACCTGGAGGAGTTTGAAGTTTGGATCAAAAGGGTCCATTTCTTGACCCACAGCTCTAAATTCAGTTTATGGAAAAAAAACAAAAGGATCAACAGTTAAAGTCAGTGGATATTTTCTCCACCCACAATTACTCTGTCTCCCATACTCTGAGGTACCTATCTCTAAACATGTTATCATGTTTACTCAGGTCTCAGGACAGAACAGTGCTGTTCACCCCAAAAATAATCCTGCATCGTGGGATTTTCATCTTGAGGAGATTTATTTGCACCCCAAGGGAGGAAACACTTGGAGCATCTCTTTGGAGATACATGAGCTCCAGGAAGATACCCTCAGCCTGCAAGTGGAACTCCAGAGGTGTGCAAGCTGATCTGGCAGTCCTGCTGGTTTCTTTAATAACAGACCAAGCACTACAAAGGAAATGACCCTGAATTCTCACTGAGCTCCATTTCTTTGGCAAAGAAGAAAAACTCCCCTCTGTTTCCAGGGTATCCTGCTACCTCTGCATGAGCTCTCATACTTATTAGTTTTTGTGATCTCCAAAGCCTGAGCAGAATTTGGGAGCTTGGAAAAGCTGTCAGAGCAAGAACAGCCTTGTTTTGCTGACTGTGCAAAGGCATCACTGAAAACAGCATCTCCCCTACCCACAGCTGGTTATTTTGCAGCTATTTGTACATTGGCTCCCTTCCCACCATCCTACAGCTACCACACTACACTCATCCTCAACCAGAAAGCAGCAAGGTTCCAGGGCTTAGCAGCTCGTTTTCTAGTCCCCACGTTACTCACAACACATCTTTTTCATCTTTTTCCAAGGTTACAAAAGCTCAAAAACCCAACACCAATAAGGGCTAAAGGAGCACAGGAGGGAAGGTACAGACTTCCACATTAGTTTCACATCACTACAGTGAAAATAAGAAGAGGAATTCAGGCTGGGATGAAAGCAATAGCTGCTGTTGGTTTACGGGCTCTTCTGCTTGGAAACTGGAGGAAATCACACACCTTGAACTGGAAATTCCTGACCAAAATGGCCACAGCTTTTGGTGTGCAAGGACCATACATAGACCAGGGATGTTTCACTCAAAGCCAGTCATCTCGTTCTTCCCTCAAATGACACACAAGCTACTCGATGAGAAGCTTCTCAGTGTGCTGTGGCACAAACAATTCTCTGGGAATTTTAACAGCTTAACACTATGTGGTGTCTTAAACGTAACTCAGTGACAACACTGGAAGGAGACTGGTTATCCTGAAGCTAATGGTGAGCGGAACTACCTACTGACCCAGAAATTCAAAACCTATCAGCCATAAAGCAGCCACAGGTGCCTTACCTGGGGATTGTCTGTATAATGAAGATATCCTGTCCCCGGACAGATTCTTTTATTTCAACTCTTGTTTCTGAAGACGATAGAAAACACAGTTTTGTTTCCAAACATTATTTACAGTGAAAACATACCATATTTAGCAGCAACTTTGCCCACTGCTCTCACTCCTTTGCCCTTGGAGCACCTACACCTGCCACAAACCAGATGAGCCAAGGGGATTTTCCATAGGCTGGTGGGGAAGAGCTGGCATGACATACCAGTGAGTTACTGGTATTTACAAGGCAAACCCAGGCTGAATAGCTGGTCTTTTACATGTAGAAGACAATTACCTAACTCTCAATCAGAGATCCTTTTCACTTCTCCCCGCTGAGCGCTGAAAGCTGTCAATGCCACATTCATCAGTGAACAATGAACCGCTCAAAGCAGAACAACCTTCAGTACTTACCAAGAGGTGGCTCAGCTCTTTGGGGTCAGCTCTACATGGACTGAAGAGCCCAAAGCAACAGCAGCAGCACTAAGTTCAGAGCAAGAACTCCCCAATTTCATTACCAAGATATTTTAACACTGATAGGAGCTCCAGACCCTGGATCTGCTCTGCTATAGTGCCAGATTCAAATGCAAGAGCAGACCCCTGAAGCTGCTCAGCAAAAGCCAAAGCAACTGGGTTCCCCGAGGTGTCTGCCTTAGCCACGCAGTTCCCAGAGGGGTGAACTAGAGTGCAGGGAAGAGCTAGAACAGAGAAATACCTATGCAGCTACTGGACTGAAGTCTAATTGTGTGGGCACTGGCAGTAACCTTATCGAACTCTGCTGAAAGCAGACTGATTTGCTGTGCAGCAATGAGGAACAACTTCAGACCTTGTAGCAAGCGACCTGAATTAAAACTAGCCCCCAAAGGGCAGTGAGCTCTCACCTGCATGAGCATAACAGCCAACCCAATAGCTTACACACCATAGGGGCCACTCACACCGAGCCAGCATGTTTCTATCCAAGTTTGCAAGGCAGACGTTTTGAAAGCACAGCATTACTTTCAAACCTGGGAGGTGTTCCCTCTGCCTGTGTCAGCTCTCTGGTTCTAGTCTCTCTTCTGGATATTGTAACTGAAGTCCTGAAGCAGTAAATGGCTCTTAGCTACTGCACTGTTAGCCAATATCCTCGTGTTTTAGCCCAGCATCTACCAACATCATGTCTAAAGAGATGCAGTGAGCTCCAAGAGGCACCATTCCCAGCCTGAATTTCCACTCTAGTGCGAGAGGACAGGCTCTTGCTAGGGCAGCTGTAACTGCCCATAGCTGGCGGAGGGCTGGAGGAAGGGAATAACTTAAAACATTTGCCAAGCAGACACTTAGAAAGTTAGAAAGTGGGATGCTACTTTTAAACCTGGGAAGTGTTTTGTTAAGCATAAGAATGAGTTGCAGCTGACATCTGAGGTTAGACTTTCCTTCAGAGGAGACAGTTAGCTGACGGGCCTACAAATGAGGTAATGGAAAAACAAGGAACATATTTAATTGCTTTGTCCAAGATCAGACACGGAGGTTTAGCACTGTCACAAGCAGCAGTAACATCACAGCTGAACCACTGCACTCCTGGAGGGGTCTGGCTGATGAAGATACCCAGTATTTCTAAGATTACCTCAAAACTGTTGCAAACAGTGAAGGACTGTCTTACCTCCATTGGTTTCCTGGTACACTACGGATTTCCCCAGCTCAGCACCGAGACGCCTGCAGAGACAAAAGAAGATTCAAAATGGAAGAACCCAGAAGTTTACAATCTAAAACAGAGACTAGACCAAATATTACACACCAACAAGACACAGCATCACCTAACAGGTAGCAGAAGGCATGAGCCAGGCTGCAGATCTGCATTTCCTCCCTTCCCTGGGGGTCTCCTTCACCCTGGGGCATTGAACGCCATGCTCCAAGACCCACTTCGTGTACCATTGACCAAAGGCTGTGAGTCCTGATGGCAAATGACACCTATCTAGACTGCACAATACCAGCTTGGGTGGATCTGCTGTGGAACTAAACATTAATGATTTAGTCTGACTTGATTAATGGCAACTGAGTCACTTTTTTGACTCCCACATCTTTTTCTCCACCCCCTTCCATTCCCAACCTTCCTTCTGAAATAAAATCCTCTTCATTCAGCTGAGTTAACTTTGAAAAAAGTTTTCTAATTTCTTGCAAATGGCTTTCTCAAGCATCAAACATACAACACGGTCACAACACAGATTAGTCATCATCCCTTTTAAAAAAACCCCACTTATTTCTTATATAAGAAAGATTCAGTCTGAAGAGCATTTTTAAAGGCTCCAAAAAGCAGACACTTCCCTGGAGTGACACTTCTGTGTTTAAAAGTCCTGACAAGTTACCCATTAGTAAGCATTTAAGAGCACAAGTGCTTTAACTGTGAGCCTATGCTGAGTGACTCTGCACCATCCAAGACCAGGGCACAGGCCAAGTCCCTCCTCTCCTCCAGGGTCTGCTCCATACCAAAGTCCCCAGATCAGGAAACAGCTTATGCCTGAAAAACACCTGTGTTCACCACACTGATTACAGTGGCAGTATCGTGCCTGCACATACTATGTTTACCTGGGCACACCCCAGAACTGTGTGATTCAGGACTAACCATAAATAAAGAGCCCACAGACTTCCTCATGGAAAGGGTCATCAGGCCTTGGAACAGGCTGCCCAGGGAGATCTGGAGCTCAGGGACAGGGTTTAGCCATGGGTTGGGACAGCTGGGTTAAATTATTGGACTTCATGATCTTGAAGGTCTTTTCCAACCTAAACAAGTACATGATTCTGTGACACATAACTGGTTTTCTCCCAGTCTACCACCTTCAGCAGTCAGTTTCTCTCCATTTTCCTAGTCACAGACTTTTACTTCTAAACTGTCACAAAGGTTGTTTTTTGTTCAGAAGTCAGTAAGTCAGTGCAACCCTGGCGTGTAGTGCCCCCCACCCCCAGCAACTGCTGGGCTCAGCTCTGAACCCACAAGCAAAAGGTCTTAGCTAGAAGCTGGTCTGGAAAGCACACCCAGACAGCTGTGATAACAGCTACTCAAAATGTGATGGGATATATTTGCTTAGCTGGCTACAGAGCAGGGATTTGACACAACACTCCCGACCGTGTGTCTGGCAGCACGTTCTGCCATGGCTTGGGCTGGTGAGTAAACTGCCACAACAAAAATATCATACACATGTGGGTGTTACCAGCCTAGCTCAGGCACCCACAGCATCACCACCTGGGAGCTGTGCAGTCAGGAATGAGTGAGCCCCTCCAAATCTCTAACCGGGCCTCTCTCATCAGCCCTGCCGGGCTAAAACTTGCGGCACCTTCAGGATCAGCAGAGTCTTCAAACAGAGCTGGCAGCTGGTCAAGTAAAGGTGAGTCTGGGGGGGACCCAAGAGATGGACACACAGTAAAGGGGACTTTTGCAGATGGGACCAAACACTTGCTGCCACCCTTTGGGATCTCATGGTCTTTCTGATGACAGCCAGGCACTTGCAAACACTGAGCTTTGGTCTCTTCACTGTCAAGGCACCCAAGTTGAAACAAGTTCAAGAATCACATACCTGCTTGCACAAAGCAAACCAGCGTGTGCAGGGGAAATGTTTAATGACTCACATTTGTTCCTCTACAAATGCACAGCATATCTTGCAAGCTCCCTTCAGAGGCACGTGCACCCTGACTTCTCTGCAGACAGCAAGTTCCTACCTCATTACTAGAAAAAAATTCCATTAACAAGATGGTGCAACTGCATCAAAACCAGTCCAGCCAGACACATTGCAGAAGAACACCCCCTGGCAAGTTGGCTAAGCAGTGGCAAACCAACATAGCAGAGGTCAGCAATACTGTGAGCATGAGGCTGGCAAGAAGAAACCAGAGCCCAGTGCTCATACTGCAGCAATGCAGCTTCTGTGCTCCTGAAGCAAAAAATGGGAAAGGTTTGTTTCCTGATAGTAAAAAGGACACACTGAACAGTCTTTTTGTCAAACCTGGGTGCAGACAGCAGCACAGCAGACAGCTAGAAGCTCCTAACTAAAGGAACAAGTGGTTGATGACTGCTGTGGTACAATCATAAATTCCAACTCTGCTGCAACTGTTAACTGTGAGTAAACAGGAAGAGAGGCAATGGGCAGAGTAAGAGATAAAACTGCTCATAAGAGTCATACATGAACCCTGCCTGCAATGCTCAGCAGTCCTGGGAGCTAAGGGCACAACAGACAGACCGATGGGCAGCACTACCAGAGCAGTTCAAGTATGTTTGCCCAAGGGCATGCCTGCCACTAAATCGATTTCTGAAGGCTTTGCTGTGCCCAGACTTCAGCCAGTGAAGGAGCCTGATAAAACTTCAATTTAGTCAAGGTTATTAAAGAGACACTTTTCATGCGGTTCCTGAATTCCGTAAGAATGGTCTCAGAAGGGAGATATGCAGCAAAGTCAAGGGCAGAGCAGCCTTAGCCACCATGGAGCCTTGTAACAAGAGTTTGAAGATAAATTCCCCCTTCTCATTAGCTCTCCCCTTTCCCCCTCCATCCTCATCTCTTTTCTCTCTAAATCTTCTCCGTGCAGAAAACTGTTGCAGGTGACAGAGGAATTAAGCTGACAGCAAAAACTCTTGTGTTGAGTTTCAGGACTAAGAGCAGAATCATATGAACAGGGGCTATTCCTTTTTCTGGATTACTTGTCTGCAGATGTGCAGCTGCTGCTGCAGGTAACACAGAGCACAGACCCCTGCAGAGAGATACAGCTGCCTCTGGCAAAAAAAATAATACTTTTGGCCTCACAGGTAAATCATGTCTCCAAGTAAAATGAGCTCCACCAACAAAAGATCTGCTGTGTGGCACAGTACCTGGCCGCAGGGAGCATGGGACAGTTGCCAAGGCTGTAGTGTTTAAGAGTGGAGAATTGGTCATACTGATTTTACATGGAAATCTCACTGTTAACCAGCACAAAGCAGACATCAGAGCAGAAGATCACTTACAGAAGCAATTTTCTTCATCGAAGAGAGACAGAAACTCAGCTTGGCGTTGGTTTTGTTTTTAAAAGCAGCAGTCGTCAGAGCTGGGATGTGTCAAGAAGTAAATCTATGTACAGACAATCCTGCCAAGCTCTGTCTGTGCAGAGGGCTGGGCACATAGGTTCCTGACTTTCCAGGTTTTTAACACCTCCTCAATGTAAGCAACTCCCCCATGTGACCATTCACTGCTCTTGATGGGGAAAGTCCTTGCACCAGCTCTGTCACTAAACCAACTCCTCAGAGACCGGAAAGCATCTAAGAGAAAAATACTTTTTCTGTCTTAAAACTTATAATCCTGCTCAGCAACTGGCCAGTCACATTGGTCTGGATCCTCTCTCTGTAAACACACTGCTCAGGAAAGATGATTTAACTTTCCGCAGTCTCAACGCATGCCAGAGAGGGTATTCAGTGGTGGACTCGCAACAACATTTATGAAATCCATGTCCGATTCACAGCCTAAATGCAAACCACTCAGGAGTCACCTACGGTTTAATGAGAAAGTGACATACTGCAGTATTTTAGGAAACGCCACAAGGTTCTATTAGCCTGCACTTTAAAATGCTCCTCTGCAGATTGTCACAAACCACTGCACCAGGCTCTCGAAACAAAGGACAGTGCGTTCAAAGAGACTTGATGTTTAGCTGAATCAAAATTCAAGAGACAAAAGCACTTGCAGCATTTTGTGCCATCAAAGCATGTTTCAGTCCCTCTGGGAAGGGCTCCCAGTCAATGTGACGCTGGTAAATTCCTTCTCTGAAGGAAGCTTCCAGCCAGCTCACAGTGTAAACATTCACTTAGAGGAGAAACCTGCACAAGGATGAAGCCCTTGACCATGATATGACTTTGGCATTACCCTCTTCATTGTAAACACTTTCACTGGTCTCAGCTCTGCAAATACTTGACTCTTCCCATGGTTACAGACTCCAGAAGGAGTGGAGAGTAGAGGATCCACTCCGTGCTTGGATGTGGTCGAAGCAAGTCATGGCCTGACTCTGAACTGCTTTTCAAACTTGAGCAAATCTTTACTTAAAGATCACTGAATGGGTCCAGCTAGCATAGACACAGCCCCACACTGTTTCATAATCTTCCACTACAAGAACAGGCCAGAAGAAGGAAACACCAGTTTCCTGGATACAAGGCAGTATCCACGTTTAGATGTCCTCATAACTACCCTGATTAATCTTTTACCTCTTCATCCACCCAGCACAGCAGGATACCTGAACAGCCTCTGCTGCTCATCTGCCCCACCTGTAACCAGATCCTCCAACTACCATACTAGTGGATATTCTTTTTGCTTTCTGAAATCCTTTGATGTAGTTTAACCCTCTGTTTTCCTACTGCCACAGGGCTGCATCTTCCAAGATGGAAAAAGTTGCGGGCAGCTCCTCTTTTTCCACAGTTCTTTCCAGAGGGAAGCACAGGTTCTGGAGGTGGGGGAGAGCAGTAACATGAGACTACTGCAAGCTGATTCCTGTGCCACCCTCTCATGTGCTGTTTGCCAAGATGACAAGTTTTCCTCCATCCCACTAGAAATGCCCCTTCCTTCAGCAGAGAAAGGCTGACACAAGTTCTCCTAACACACCATCACTTCAAAAAGCCTCCTGCTTATTCACACCGATCACTGCTCTGGTGTGAGTGTTATGCGCCTGGCTGCCCTAGACCAGGGATCAGAACACATATCTCCATCTTTTCTCATTACTTGGTGTGGTTTAGGCTCACAGCATTGCTTTGATCTTTAATCTGCCAGCATTTTAGGTGCTGCAAGCCAAATGAACATCTAGAAGACTCCCATATGCAATGAGCTGATGACAATATCACGTCCCACATGACCCCTCCAAGCCAAACATCTAAGGTGGGGGGGGGGTGCAGTGTACCCTCTGTGCCAAATACTGCAGTCAGACAGAGATCCAGCATCTGTAGAGTCTGAAGAGAGTCTGAAGATTAAAAAGACTTGCTAGACCTCTCTCCCAGATGCAGCACATAAGGCCCATTAAGGACTGGCACTGGCCACAGAATTTATCTTTCTCTCCTGCAAATGCTGCCTGTAATCAGGTGCCCAGAGTCCTAACTACATCAGCTGTTTTCTTCCCATCTGGGAAAGAATTAAAAAAAATAAATCACCCCTCCCAGCTGATGAGACACATGCAAACATGCCTTATTTATGTTCCAGTGGTCCTCAGCCTAAGGAGAATCTTTATTATTTAAACTTTCACAAGGTATTTGGCCCTCCTAAGCCAGCATCATCTCCTCTCCCAGGCAGAAGCTAATACAAAGAGCTCTGAAAGCTCACAGTTAGCCTGAGCACTCTGTCCCTCATCCTGTAATGAGACACATAGGCACAACGAGAAGCCAGAAGGATGGGACACGTGCCAGAAAGCCACGCTCAGAGCCTGAATCGAATGTGAAACTTCCAGAGTTGCTTTAAACGAAGTGAAGAGGTGAAACAACTTTCAGAAGTCTGCTTTATGTCACCCTGCTCCTCCCCAGCCTTGAGATTTTAAGAAAGGATAAGCCAGGACTCATGGAGTCCCCTCCAGTGTGGCCCTTAACTTCAAACCTACAGGCAAAGAGCAACAGTGTCTCAAGGGTCCCTACCTACTCCAAATGTTTTGTGTTGTTTTAAAGTTCTTTTACCACTCAGACCAAAGGTCATAAAAGAACTTTAGAAGGTACACACAGAGTTTGAGGACAGATTCAGCCCTCTAAGACTGCTCCAACTCTATTAAAGGGCACAACTGACCTTCCCAGCAAAGCACAGGCTGAGACGTGACACAGTGGGAAAGGCAGCAGTCACGCTTGCAACCTGGAAAAACAAGGGATGTATTAAAAATGTGTTGAAACAGCCCCTGAGCTCTTAAGAGAAGTCAAAACCACCACAGAAAGTGTGAAAACACCGTTATTCTGGGGATGCTTTTCACTGTGGGCAGATCCATGCTATTGATGATCACAAGTTTTGTGCCACCTTCCAACAAAACTTCACCTAGAGCAGGCACTACTCCCATTTCACAAACAGTAGAGCTACGTGCCCTCAAGCAGTAGCTCCGTTGTGTACGTAACAACACTAGAGCATCCAACCTTCTCACTGACAGTGGAGCCAAGGCCAAAGGCTCACAGCATCTCTGTTAAAAGTTTACTTTGTGATGAACAACCAGGAGGTTGCTCTCTGGATCTCCTGTTGTCACCCACCCTCAGAGCATCACTGGAACCCTGTGGAGGGTTACAACAGCATGTCACACAGCCAGCTGTGCGTTACCATGGCCCGGGGCAGCCTGTTCCATGTCTCCTCTCATCACATCTTGGAAAAAATTGAGTTATTTTTAAGACAAAGAGCAAAGAATCAAGACTGCCCATTTGCTCTCTCAGTCCTGAGAACTTGGAGCTCATCCCCAGGGGACTTCTGTTATGTTCTGCATTGACACAAGAGGACAAGCCTTGTAAAACCTTGTCCCATCTGTTGCAACAAAACTTACTTTTTCATTGACAGAGACTTTATTTCCAGAGTTGTACTGATGAAGGGAAAACGAAACAGAACTCACCCAATACAGAAAAAAAAAAAAATACATGAACCAAAGAAAAGCTTTCACTCCCAAAACCAAGGATTTCCATCTCTACCTCACACCCGAAGAAGTCTGTGACTATTATCCAACCAACACACATCACATCAACACCAGCAATCCCAGCCAAACAGCTAGTCAGCTTCATGCAGATCAGGCGTGCTAAGGATTGACCTCACTGTTTGTTAAACCAGCTGGATGAAGAGCAAGATGTTCTGCAGTTTAAGGTGCAGCACACCTGTATTTAGTAACATTTCCCTCTTAAGCTTGTCCTTGGACACAGGAACAGGCCAGCAAGGATGGTACCTGCTGTGGCAGCCAAAGTAGCACTGAGACCCCTCGATTCTGGAGTAGCTGTACCTGAGAAGCAGAAGGGAAAGCCAACCCCTGCTCTAGGCTGACAGCTCCCCAGTACACACAGGTCTGTCTCAGAAAAGCCACTTCAGCTGGGAGTGTCCCAGCCTGAACCAAACATTCAAAACAAAAGACCTAAGTGTTGGGGTAAACTCAGAGCCCCATCACGAAGACAGCCCCATTCTGAAGCTCTTAAATTCTTCAGCAGGACCCTGCACAGTTATTCCTGCTAAGTCAAGGTCAAACGCTATCCAAACCAATGGGCCAAAACCAAGCCTGGACACACTTCTATCCCTAAAATTCTCTTGTGCATCGTATCCCACCTAAATGCAGATTTATTAATCCACTTTGGTTAGTCTAACTGCTGGTCTTGCCCCGAGGTTCATACCAGCATCGCTCCCTTTGCCTCAAACAAGGCTGTTAAACACAAACTCACCAACCCATCCCCACAAAGAAAGAAAAAAGTGGAGAAAGTTTTGAACATCAACCATGAATTAAAACAATTTCTGAGGTTTGCTCAGCCAAATTTCACCTTCTCCCTCCCCAAAAGTAACAGCCTTTACTGCAACACGGCCTTTCCAGCACTAAAATGTACGTCAGAGACAAGAGGCAGAGAGCAGCCAGTCCATTTTCACTGCTGGGTCAAGCTGATTATTGGGAGGAACAAGCTGGCACCGAGGAGACGGGCAGAGCTGCTCAGCACTCTCGGTGCAGAACCCCCAGAGCATAGGTGTTCGCTGCACACACCTTTGGCTGGGGAAGGCGGGAGGACGCCCCAAGCCTCTCCAGCCGTTCTGTACAAAGCCTGGCTGCTCGGAGGAGCAACGAGGAGAGAAAGAAACTTGAAAGAGAGGGAACTTACTCCGTGATCCTCTTCGCCAGCTCGGTGCAGGCTGCCGTGGAGTTGGCCGAGAAGACCCGGTAGCCACTTCTGGCTGCGTTCATCGCCAAAGAGTCATGCAACCCCCGTGAAGCTCGAAAGTGAGAAAAAACTGATTTATAAGGCACCAAGAGCTTCCGTGGCATCCTTTTCTTCCTCTCCACCACGATCACCGCCCCTTAAGGGGTGGAGAGGGGGAGGAGGAGGAGGAGGGGAACCCTTCCGCTACCTATACTCTTCCTGGTCCCCTCCCGCAGCCAAGGATAAAAGGGAGGACTAGGAACTATGGCAATCGCAATAAAACGGAGGGGCTGTAGCAGCACTGGGCCTGCGGAGCGAAGCCCTCAGGAGTCAGGGTTGAGGTAACCCCAACTCACCCTGCGCTCCCTCTGAGGCACCCCCTGCAATAGGAGAGGAAAGACTCACAAAATGAGGGGGGTAGGAAGGCAGAAGAGCTGTCCCTTGGCTGAGGAAGGTGGGGGTGAGCCGAGGGGGCGCCAGAAGGGTATGGGAGAGCTGTAGGGGTCCCAGTGGTGGAGTAGGGATCCTATAAAGCCAAGGGAGAGGTGTCCCCTCCTGCTTCCCTCACCCAACTTAACGAGATCCGCCACCCGGCCTCTGTACCCCTGCCCCCAGTCCACCACATTCCGCAGGGGGAGGAGGGAGAGAAGGAGGGAGCTGCCCCCGCCGCCATCTTGGGTGAGGGCACGGTGGCCGCGCTCTCCCCTCACAGCGACAGAGCCGCTCCCCGAGCACCGCCGGTACCTGAGCAAAAGGCGTGAGACCAGCGAGAACAGCCACCCCTGATCCCGGGATCGTTGCTACCCCAGTTTACCGGGTGCGCCCGGAAGCGCAGCTGCCTCTCCCCGCTCCTCGGCGCTGTGAAGGCCACGGCCGCACTGCGGCGGCTTCACTACCCGTGACCAATATGACTGCCGCTGTCTTCACTGCCCGCAACTAAAATGGCGGCCGGCCCGGCGGAAGCGGGGGGGCGGTGCTCGGCGCCCGCTCCGCCTCTGATGGTGGCGGTGGTCGGTGTGACGGCTGCGATGCTTCTCGTCCCAGGACCCTCTGCCCCGGCCCCACCTTGGCAGAAAGCAGTCACCCCGAGCCACTCTGCTTGCCAGGAGGGACGGTTCTCCCATCTATATCCCCGAACACCCATCTCCCCATATAGGATCCTCATCCCTTGTCCTGTTTTCACCTGGAGGGAGGTCACAGCAGGGTTGGTTCAGGACATGGGGTCATACAGCTCTACTGCTCCGTGGCATCTCCCGGTGGAACAAGGGACTCCTTGGCACCAGGGTCTGACAGCAATGGAGCCTCTGGTGACAGCCCCATCAGAACCATTTTGTGTTCAGCTGGGAGCTGCAGCATCACCAGCAGTTCCATTCCACTGGACACTTCAATAATGACTGTCTCTCTCTAGCCTTCTTGCAGGTAAGACACAATCCGTCGCTGTCCCAGCCACATGCTGCTGCTGCACTGTTGTGGAATCATAGAATCAAAATGGTTTGAGTTGGAAGGCACCGTATACCATTGAGTTCCAATCTCTTGCCCTGGGCAGGGACACCTCTCACCAGACCAGGTTACCCAGAGTCCCATCCAACCTGGCCTTCAACACTTCCAGGGATGAAGCAGCCACAACCTCCCTGGGCAGCCTGTTCCAGTGCCTCAGCACCTTCATAGTGAAGAGCTTCCTCCTTACATCTGATCTAAATCCACCTGCTTTCAGTTTAAAGCCATCAGCCTTCATGCTGTCACTATTAGCCCCTGTAAAATGTCCCTCCCAGCTTTACTGTAGGATTAGAAGCTATGGCATGTGGCTGTCCCTGTGGTGTGGTTCCATCCTCACGTGTCCCTCCACAGTCACTGAAGACCACCCCACACTTACATATCCAGTGTACCAGGACAGTCCTTCTCTCACCTCACCAGCCAGCCAGCTGGTAGTGTCAGTAGGATCAGGTCATAGGGCACAGCACCAACCCCCCAGCACAGCCATAGCCCAAACTGGGCCAGTCAAGCACAGTGAAATGGGTGATGTGGCCAAGGGACCCAAGCACAGCCTTCACTTCTTCACTCATTGCAGGGGCAGATCCAGAGCAGCAGCAGGCACCTCCTCCACACGCAGCCAGTTTGCAGCCACCAAAGCTGCATATGGTCCCTGCTGGGTTGCTGGTGCCTCTCCAAGACACAGTGTCCCTGCAGGTCCTTCATCTGTGCCTGGTCACAGCGGGGGCTGTTCTACCATGACTTCCACATCTCTGCTGTTCCCCAACAGCAGCGTCAGGCGAGGCAGGAGCTAACAGCATCAGCTGCCTGGATCCACTCTGAGGTGGCAGCGCAGCCGGGCGTGCGACACTGTGGGGCCTCCAGGCTGCCGATAACCCTGCAGCATCCATCTGCCATGTGGCTCAGATCACCCTTCACAGGCACCCCTGACCCCAGGCCAGGCTCTTCCTCAGCCACAGACACCAGTGAGTGTTTAACAGGTGCTGCTACCCACACTACAGGCTGCTCACTTGTCACAAGTTGCTGCCTTTGTCCATCAAAGGGAAGCAGCTGGGGAAAAAAAATTTGGGCCAAGGGGGAAGTTGCTTCTTCAAGTCCCTCCTGCACCCACCAGAGACATGGCAACTCCCAAGGGAGCAGGGACAGCCCAAGGAATGGAAACAGCAGGGACACCCTTGGCAGCAGCAAGGAGAGATCCTGGAGCAAGGGTGGACAAGTCCTGAAGGTAGAGACCCAGCACATCTACATCCAGGATACTCAGCCACTGGGGAAGGGAGTTGTTGCTCTCTTCTCTTTTAAATCCCTTCCCTCCTGACTGGCCATGCAGTTCAGGTGTGCTGGAGAAAGAAGGACTGTTTACTCCTTCCCACCCAGCTGGCTCCCCAACACACCACCTCAGGGTTCCTCTTTGAGAGCCTTCAGCCTCTGCTTTGCCCTCCAGAACTTCCAGCACCATCCTCCAGCCCTCATTCCCACTGCTTTGTGAGGTGCTCAGAGCCATCCCTGCCATAGGGGATGGATCCTGCCTGGTTTGTCACCTACCCTCCGCTGAGGCCAAGATGCAGCTGGTTTGTATGTTCTACTGCGGTCAGCCATGGCACAGCAGACCCCAGATGACAACTCTGTGGTCACCTCAGAGCAGTCTGACAACACGTCTTGCCCCACACCCATCCTGCTCTCCTCTTTCTGATATTTCCCAACAGTACCTCCAGCTCCATCCCTGTGGGGAGAGGTCCAGCAGCCTTGCAGTGACAGCCCGGGATGGCTGGCAGAGCTGTAGGGCTGGCACCAGCCCCCCGAGGAACCCAGAGCAGGGCAGCGGGCAGAGATCTGGGTGTTATTGCTGCAACCAGCAACCTTTCTCCTGGAAGAGGGAGAGACTATGTTCTGGGGGTTGATGGTCACCCATGGTTTTACAGCCAGGCAAAAGGAGAAGGAAGAAGTAATTCTGTGTTTACTTAGGGGGTAGTTAATACCCTGGCTCCTGGCAGGAAGAGAGGCAGCAGAAACCTCCCCCACGGTGGATGGAGAGCGAGGCCGGGCAGTCCTTTATTATTTCATTATCGGCCGGGCAGGATTAGGAGGGCAGGTCAGGGAACGGCACCAGCTTTGAGCAGGTTTAGCTCCTTTGAAAAGGCTTATCCGAGCTCAGTCGCACTTGCTGGTGGCGATGCAGTTATTTACTGGGAAGGCGGCTCTGAGCTCCGTTGAGGGACAGGACAGGCAGGTGGTCACACATTTTTAATAGCAAAAATTGGTAAAAACCCAGCAGGGAAAAACCTGGGAGGTTACTTTACCAGGAATTGGCTGCGTATGTTGCATTTCCACAACCAGAGAGGGCAGTCTTTCAGCTCTGTCCAGTCCTGCGCTGCTCACCCTGGGAGAACCAAGGGCCTGGGTGCTGCCCTGTGCGTTTCGGGGTGCTCTGGGGAGGTTTCATTTGCTGGAGTGGGACAGCCAGTGCAGCAGCTTCCTGCAGAGCCAGACGAGTTTCTGCCCTCTCTCATTTACCAAATTTCTCCCTGGAGCTCAGGCGGGGTGGCCAGAGCATGCCAATCCCAAACCAGCGAGAAAAGAGAAGCCATAGGAACCACAGCAGCAAATCTTCTTCTTTCCTAGGCCAGAGAAAGGGGGCTGTCGTGGGAGGCAGTGACCCCATAAGCAATCCTGTGGCAGGGATGCTGCCCACAGGCGCCAAGCATCGTGGTGGCAATGGTCCTACGATTCAGCCAGGGAGTCCACAGGCAAGTGGTTCTCATTGTAGCCTCTGAGTCATCTCACAAAACTGCCTGGACTCACATTGGGACAGGAAACCACTACTGCGAATGGTGAAATCCCTGCAACTAAACTGAAATTTGGCTTCTCCCAAAAAGGGGGGAGATCAAAGGCAGCACTTTGGCCTCAGTCCCTCTGACGCCAGGACCAGTCATATTGGGGCACTTCTCAGCTGAGTGAGCTCTGCGTGTGGATACTCCAGACTCAGCAGTTTCTTGTGGGATGTTTGGGAGTGTTTCCCTGGAGGAGGTCTGACCTCAGAAATATTTCTTAGTAGATCATCAGCTGGGAGGAATGAGCTCAGCTTCCTGGTGGGTTGTGCCTGCAGCTGCTGAGAGCTTGGTGGAGAGTCAGGGCTGGGGAGCTGCAGGTTGCAGATCTAGGCTATGATTTAGGAGCTGCCATAATACCAAGTTCCTCAGAGGCTGAGAAACCTCCTGGCTCCAGCCCTGGGCCCTGTGGGTGGGAAGCTGGGACTGTGGATGACACCCTCTGCCTGTGAGGCACAGAGGCAGTCTGAGGGTGCAGCCACAGAAATCAGCAGCAGACCCAAACCCCACATCCCAGTTGTGATCCCAATCAGACTCCTCTGTTATTTGTCCTCTCCTTCTCTATGTTGGTCCCCTGCATCAGCACTGGCATATCCCAAAGGAGACACAGGGTGACTGTTCCCACGGCTGGGGGCCCAGAGGGGCTGAGCTGCAGTCCCTAGGCTGGCTCTGTCCCTAAATGGCTCCATCCCTGCACCGGCCACTCCTGCAGGCACTGGTTGGAAAGTTCCCACTGCTGCAGTCGATGTCTGTCCCCCTGCCAAACCCTGCAGCCCTGCCAGCCCCGCTGCAGCAAGGATCTAGGCTATTTCTGGCTCCACCTTGAGAAATGTACCTTCAGCAGTGGGAATGATGCTAAAAGAGATGGATCTGGGATGAGTGTTTCCCCCTCCTAGTCCCGTCCTTGTGCACACGGCACAGCAGGCAGGGATCTGGAGTAACTGCCAGCCTCAGAGAGAATGCTGCGGTTCATCATGCAGCAGAACCATGTCCTCCACACAGCTCCACTGAGCTGCAGCTCTGCAGGCAGCAGGACCCAAAATCCGGGCCTGGCCTGGCACAGAGAGCCCCAGGTCCCCGAGGATGCATCATCCAGAGTGGAATGTGAAGGGTTACAGTGGGGTCAGGGAGCCCCCAGCCTCTCTGCTTTCTTCTCCTAGGACTCAGCTGGGGGATTCAGCTTCTCTAGCAGCAGGAGGCAGGAGGATGCCGCTGAGTGGGTGTTTAGTTGCTGTGTTTAACTCTTGCAGAGTTCAAGGCAAACCTCGTCTGCTGCTTGTGCCTCAGTTTCTCCAAACAGAACATCCATAACCCTCTCAGTGAGCCCAGAGCAAAGTGTTCTGCACATACAAGATAACATATATGGGGGTTGGGATACCCCACAGACTCTCTCAGGTGTTTGCCCTTGAAGAGAAAATGGTGGTCTCTGTGGTCACAGCTAGAGGTGGGGGGATTCACCACTGCCAGCTTCCTCCAGCTCTGTAGCACCTTCCCAAACACATGGGTGGGAACAGAACCGACCAGCACAAACCCGACAGGCAGATGCCTGCCCACAGCATGTGATCCCTGGCTGCTGGTCAGGTCAGGAGAGCTCATAAAGGCTTGTAATTAAGATAAACTCAAACAACTGTTTATCAGCACCAAGGGGTGACGGAAGTGATTCCACTTCCGCGTTAAACATCACATCTGGAGGCAAATAAATGATGACTGTGTGAGACTGGGTTGAATCAGCCAGTGGAAGTAGAGAGCAAAGGAACCTGTGTGGGGCTGCTGTGAGCACTGGGCTGGTTGTGATATGGAGTGGGCACCTGCCAAGAGTGATACAGCATCAGGACAGGCTCACATTGAAGACCTCATAGACCAACATCAATGTGTAAAAGCTCTTCCTGCCTGTGATGTGCTGTCATAGAGGGTGAGATTGTGCTGGTCCCATTCTCCACTTGAGAATCACAGAATCATAAAGGTTGGAAAAGACCTTCATGATCATCAAGCCCAACCGTCTGCCCTACAACCCCCAACCACTAAACCAGCTCTTGAAACATTTTGTCTGCCTGTTAAACCCCTCCAAGGAGGGTGCCTCCACCTCCTCACTGGGCAGTTTGTTCCAAGGACTCCCCATTCTTTCTGCAAAGAAAATTTTCCTAATAACCAATCTGAACCTCCCCTGGAGCAACTTGATCCCGTTTCCTCTTGTCCTATTGCTAAATAATAACCTGGCTGCAGCCTCCTCATCTCCCTGCCGTAGGCATCCCCCATGTGCATCCCAGCCCGAGCACTGTGGCTTTGCTGGCTTTGACAGCTCACGATGGAGCCACCTTCAGCCCCTTTCCCCAGCCCCCAGCTCAGCCTTGGCCAACAGAACCCAGCCAGGCATCTGACAGGGCAAGGGGGATCCCCATGGCACAGGGCCACAGACGGATGTAATGTAGTGAGGACAGAGCCCAAAGCAGCCCCATCGTCCTGTGGCACCTGCCAGGAGCAGTGCGACAGCTGCTCTCACATCCTCCCACTGCATCTTCTGCCTTCCTGAGCGGAAATTTGCCTCTGGTTAGTCACCGAGAAGGGTGAGGGGCAGGTCAGGACGCAGCCAGTGCTCCCCAGCATAGGCTATTTCCTCCCATAACACCCTGCCAGGGAACTCAGGGCTGTTTACCAACACAGGACCTCGCCACAGCAGAGGCCGGAGAAGCAGCTGTGCCCAAAGCTCATCCAGAGTCTTCAGTAGGTGCTGAGATTCCCCAGCCAAATGGTGGGGAGGGGGTCCTGCCACAACTGCCCCTTTAGCAGCTCTGAACCCACAGCACCCAGGAAGATCCTTTTGGACTCAGCTTTTAGTTTGTGTCACTTCGGGCAAGAAAGAATGAACCTTGTTATCCAGCCAGCATTCCATGCTCTCCCTGTGATTTTTGGCCAGTTCCAGTGGATTTAAGCAGAGACAGAGGGCTGAGGACTCAGCACTAATTAAACTGCTTGAAGTGTGAAGAGGATGGATGCCTCCCTGAGGTGCAAACTCAAGGTTCGAAGCCTCAGTGTGTGAAACCCACACAAGCACTGCCGTGAAGAGTGGTTTGGGTGATGAGGAAGGGGAAAGGGAGGCCCATGGGAGCTGGAGAGAAGGACTGGGGCACCTCTGCACCTGCCTTACTGTTCCCCTGGGCTCAGCATCTGCTCAGCTCTGCACTGGGTAGAGCCAAAGGCCAGTCAAAGCGCGTGGAGCAGAGCCACAGCCCTCAGGAAAATCACTGCTGGGTTGGGCCAGACCCCCTGGAGCCCAGCAGCCCCTCGGGAGGGTGAGGTCAGTCCTGTAGCCATCCAGATCTGCTGTCAGTGACTTTTGCCAGCCGCCATGGGCACGGAGCCCAGACGGGCTGGCACCCTCCAGGCAGGTCCCCTGGGCCCTGTGCCCCGAGGTGGGATCACAGCACAGCCCTCCACTCCCTCCACGGGGGTCCGCGGCACCCTCCGACCCTCCCCGGTACGTGCCGGCAAACCGCGGGTGACAGGCAGGACATTGTCCCCTCCTAGCCGTGTCCCCCGCTGTCCTGCTCAGCTCCGGCCGTGCCTGGGTCTCTGCAGGCGCCTGCTGGCTCGTCTCGCCGTGGCCCGGCCGGAGCGATGCCGAAACAGAGCGAGATGAGGCTCAGCCCAGTGCGAGTGGCGCTCGGGGCCACCAGAGCCGATGGCCACGATGCCCAGTGGCTGGAGCCGGCACGGTGGCTCCCCCGGAGTGAGGGTGGGTGGCTGCCAGCTGGCGACCACCATAGGACCACCACAGCTCATGGAACCACCATAGCCGACCTCTACTCCGGCGGGCACAGTTACCCCTCGCCGTTCCCACAGAGCCCCTCAGCGACAGCGCCGGGACTCCCCAGTCCGGGGCGGCGCTTGGAGCCAGCGAGGCGGGCAGCGGGGCGGGGGGCTCTGGGCAGCCCCGGGACGGGGTGGGAGGGTCAGGGGTGAAGTTTTTATGAATGGGGCGGCCCCGGACTGCCATTGCCGGGCGGCGCGGCGGGTGTCAGCAGCGAGCAGCGGCGGGCGGCGCTGCCGGTGCGTCCCGGTGCCGCTGCCGTTCCCGTTCCGCCTATGGCCGCCGGCCGCCGCGCTCCCCCGGAGCCCGGGGGGGGCCCGGTGTTACTTCAAGGAATCTTCGGTGCGGGACCCTCTCCCGGTGCCGCCTCCTGCTCTCTGGCTTTAACGGCCCGGGAGCTGCAGGTGAGGCGTCCCGGCGGCTCCTCCGGGGGTTTGGCCGGCAGCGGCGGCTCCTCCGGTTGCTCGGGTTGTCCCGACGCCTCTCTCCGGCTGAGCGACTGCGTGGGCTCCATCGCCTTCCCCGCCGCTCCCCCGCCCGCCGCCTGCTTCTCGCTCGTGTGTTACCCGCTCCGCGGGCCGCGCTGGGGATCGCCCGCCCGACAGCGCCTGGAACGGACCTTCCGCGTCTGCCTCGACCCCGACGCCGAGGGCAACCTGCGCATCGCCCAGGCCTGGAGCCATCGGATCCGGGAGCTCTCCGTGCCCGACGTGCCCGCGCACGACCGTGAGTACCGGCTTGCGCCCCCCACAACGCGATACCCCCTCCCCCCGCCCCGGGGCTGGGGAGGGACGGGGCGCGGGATTAGCCCTGTCCTGCCGCGGGGCTGGGGTTGCGAGAGGTGTGAGGGACGCCTTCGCTTTCCATCGCCCGACCTCATGCGGGACAGCTGGCCCCGAGTGGCATCCGGAAGCTCTCTGCGGGGGTCAGACCCCGAAGGGATCGGTGGGAGTCGGGGGAACACGGGATGGAGCCGCAGGGTCACCTGGATGCCCCCCTCACCCCGCCTCGAGCTGTGGGGGAGTCGGGGATATCCCTGTGCGCACTCCCAGGACGGGTTTCTGCCCCTTTCGCCCTTAAATCGCGGGGGCTGAGGGGAGTGTGGCTGTACCCTGGGGACTCTTGGCACGGCCCCTCCCGAGTCGCTTGAGTTGGTAACGAGCAAAGTCCCAAAGGGCAGCATGAACCGAGGGGAAAAGAGTGCGCGTAGCTGACTCGGGCAGGAGCGGAGCCAGGCACCGACCCCGGCAGGTTCCGGCCATCCCTTGGGAGCCAGCGAAACCCCCCGGGACCCCCCCCCACCCCAACACACGCAGACACTTCAGAGCGCCAGGGCAGCTCGGAGGGGCCCCGGGGTCAGTTCACTCCCCTCACCCCAGAGAGCTGGCACCGGTTCAAAGGGCAGTGGCTGTCTTGGGAGCCACAATCTCCTCCTGGCCCCCACAGCCGGGTAGGGCTGGCATTGCTGTGAGCATCAGAGATTCAATTATATGCACTACTTCATTTATTTGGCTGTCCAGTCGCGCTGATCAGACTTGGAAATTAAGAGGCATGCGGTTAGAGGGATCCTGTCAAATCACATTTAGCCCAGATCTCTCTGCTCAGCTTGGAAAATGCAGCTTTTTTACATGACCTGCAGCTACACAACTACTTGCTGCTACTCTTCCCAAAGAAAGATAATAAAAGGAAAAGAAAAAAAATACCACCAGGGTGAGGACTAAACCAGTTCCTCGGCTCCATTTCCAGCCCCAGCTGTGTAGCTCTACATCTCCATGTGCTCACAAACCTTTGGCCTCTTGGCAGGTGGTACGAGGTGCCATGGCAGGAGCAGCTCACCAGCGTGGCTGGGGCCTTGAGGGAGTCTGGTGCAGGAGGATGAGAGGAGGTGGTATGGGATTTTGTGGTTATTTTGGTAGTAGAGGGCCAGCAGGATTTGCAAACCTCCTCCCTAGTTTGGCAGAGCCGCTGGTGTCTCTCACCACGCCCTGCCCTTACACCCCTCCTCGTGAGCCAGTGTCACGGCCTGTGTGGGATAGATAAGGAAGACTGTGTAGGGCAATCCTGACACCCTGTCCTGGGGAACCACCAGTGAACCTGTCTTTCTATGGTCTCAGTTCCAGCCCTGTGGAGAGCTGCAGGAGGGAAGAAAATTTCCCCTCCTTATTTCACCCCAGGGGACAATAAAACTGTCCCAGTCTGCCCCAGCCTCACATCAGCAGGGTCACCAGCCCTGTCCCTTGCCAGCCTGGCAGGCTTGTCCCTTGTGTTCAGAGAGGAAGGATGTGGGACACGAGGGAACAACTGGGGCTGCTGATGGGGTCATGGTAGCTTGAGCCTAGCTTGAACATGGCTAGTGCACGTGTCCCACGGGGGCATGTGGGCAGCAGGGCAAGAGCAGGGTTTGTGCTCTGGCAGCAGCTGGAGCCCCTTCCTCCTGCTGACTCAGTGTCTGCTCTGCTGGCTTTGAGCTTCAGAGCGACCGCACTGTGCTGGGAAGTGGCTGAGCCTGGCTGAGATGCTGGGGTTGCGCAAGGGACAGGGATGTTGCTGGAATCTGTCACCCCTTGCCTGGGCATTGCTGCTGCTGGGCTCCAGCAGACTCCACAGGAGCCCAGGCTGACCCCAGCACTGCTGGTGTCACCAGTCTCACACCTTGCTACTAGCAGTCTGTCTCTGGTGATGGAGATGATGTCCCTCAGCACTCTGAGCCAAGGAGTGGGTTGTTAGGGTCTCTGCTGTACTCCACCCCCCAGCCCAGCAGAGTCATAGGCAGCATCCAGGGGTCCAGGCAGGGATTTGAGGCCAGACTTGGCTGCAGCTCTGTGTGTGTCAGCAATGATGGGGCTGATCAGAGGCACTGGGGGGTTAGAAACTCTGTTTAGGTTCTTGAAGTGTCTCATGTTCTAGCTTTGCATCCTCCAAGGTTGGGAGCAAGACAAAGCCCCCATCACTTGCAGCATGAGCACAAATCCTCTGCCCTGGTGACAGTCCTGGGTGCTCATCTGGCTTTGCTTTTAGGGAATTTAGTGCCAGTTGTAACTGGGGACAGGCCAGGAGAGGGGAGAGTGAGGCCAAGGGAGTGCTGCCCATTATCCCTGACCTGAGATGGAGTGGCCACTGCTCGTGACACTTCACTACTGTCCCCAAGGACAGCTGGTCCCCTCAAGTCTGCTGCTCACTGATAGCAGGAGGGTGGAGGACAGGTGGCAAGTCCCAGGCAGCTGGTCTGGGGACAAGGAGGTAGCCTGGAAGGTGACAGCCTCAGCTGCTCATTTCCAGGAGCAGAAAAACAACCCAGTGGTGTGAAACTCAGGAGAGGCTTGGGTGCCCCACCAGGGCTTGGCACAGCCCTGGGATGCTCCAGGCACATCTCCCCATGGAGCTCTGCCAGCATGTCTGTGACCAGTGTGATGTCAGGTGTCACACTGGGGAGGTGGCACATGTGGGGACCTCAATCAGCCTGGGCTTCCCTCTCCTCATCTCTGTCCCTGGGCTAGATTTTAGCTGTAAAACACTGTCCATGTGTTCCAACAGCTGGAACCAAAGTGCAGACAAGGCAGGGTAAGCCTCAGCTCTCCCTGTCCTGGGTGATGGGGACTCAGGGCAGTGCTGGTGAGTATCAGCTTTGGTGACTCAGCTCCTGATGGAGCAGCTTTTCCTGCTGAGTCAGCAGGCACAGGGGGGGGG
>JAOXOE010000787.1:5817902-5829885 GCA_028565055.1 Phoeniculus purpureus | reverse complement strand
CAGGTTAACTCCTGAACGAAAGGTGGCACATACAAATTGGTGATTGCAGATTGAAGGGCTTCTGAGGACTATCAAAATCAGACCTACTCTTCAAGTCTAGCCTGCTTCCTGTCCGGGGTGGGGGGATGCAGAACGCGGCCGGACCCAGCACCTCCAGTGAACCCCTAAACCTGTGTCCTGCTCCCCCCTACACAATCCTAGCCCTTTCCTCCTACATGTGCCCTCTCCCCCGCTCCATTCCACTTCTGACCGTGAGGAGCCCCGGCGGTGCTGGGGGGGCGTACTCGGGCCGGGACCTCTCCGGACCCAGCAGTTGATGTGCGATTTAGGGGTTCACAGTGAACCCCCAATCCTAGCCCCTTTCCTCCGAACTGTGTCCCCCCTCCCCATTCCACTTCTGACCCTTGAAGAGCACCGGAGGTAGTGGGGGGTACCTGGGGTTGCTGCGGGGCAGTGGGATGCAGGATCCAGCCAGACCCAGCAATGAACCCCCAAAATTGTGTTCTGCCTCCCAGTCCCAGCTTTTTCTTCCTACTTATGCCCCCCGTCTCCCCATTCCACTTCTGACCCCTGAAGAGCACTGGAGGGGGAGAGTATAGGACACAGATGGACCCAGCAATCTACCCCCAAACCTGTGTCTTGCCCCCAACCCCCAATCCCAGCCCTTTCCTCCTACCTGTGCCCCCCTCAATTCTACTGCAGGACCCTGAGGAGTCCACAGCAATGAGGACAAAGCTGCATGGGGAAGGGGGGCTGACAGGGTCCCAATTTAAAGCGTGGGGTGTGTCTTTAACTAATTAAAAGTATTATAGACCCTATAAGAAATTCCTGACACCTACACCCCTGCCACTGCCAGCCCCAGGGCTTTAACAGTGAAGGCTGCAAGTGGCTGTGAAACCCAAGGGAAGCCTGTTTGCTCCAGGCCAGCCCTTTGGGGGATTGGGGGGCTGCAGGGGATTTGGAGCGGGGAGGCGGGGGGGGGGTTAAACACCAGGAACTCCTCCTGCACCTACCCCCCCAGGGGGAGGGCATTGGAGAGCCTGGGGCAGATGAGTAGCCAGAGCCGCTCTTGAGGTCACTGTTGCCCAAAGCAGTGGGTGCAACAAAGGATTTTCCTACCAGCATCCCTGACGGTTTGGACAAGACAGGCTCCCCCTTCTCAGTGCACTGCCTGGTGCCTGTTCCCTGGGGCCACAGGCCTGGAGGTTCCATGTGCTGGGACTGGATGTAGAGGAGGGAGGAGGAAGTTCCCAGTAGAGCAGAAATTTCTATTTCACTTTTCAGTGGACCATTAGGAGTGTTTGACTTAGAAGACCTTTTGAGGTCCCTTCCAACCCGTAATATTCTGTGATTACCCAGGAAACAACCCCAAAGCTCAGTTTTCTGCTGCTCGGGAGTGGGACCTGCCTCTGCACCCAAAGGCAGGGATGGTTCGAGGGCTTTCCTGAGCAGACTGGGCCAGAGCAGTTCAGCCCTCGGATTCTCCATCCCCTTCACGGGATCTCTCCATGTGTGACCCCTCTCCCCACTACTGTCAGGTGCTACCCCCACCTTGCACCAGCCCCCTCCACTAAAACCAAGCTATAACTCCCCTTACAGCCCCCCGTCACCTTAATCAGCTGTCAGTGTGAGTTTTCTTGCCTGGTGCTGGAGGCATTTATCCTGGACAAGCACCTAGTATTTCAACGCTCCTCTTCTTCTCCAGGAAATGTCCTCTACAGATGTCCTTTGGCAGCACTGGTCCCTGTGCCATTTGCCCAGGGATATAGAGGCCCCAAGATCCCGACTTTCCTCACCTTGTAACTATGAAACTACCCAGGACACTTTGTGAAGGTAAGATACCCTTTATTAAACATACTCTTAAAATCCCAAACATGCTCAAAGCAGAGTTGTAAGCAGCAATCCTGGTTTCCTTCGTCAGCCCCTGACCTGGGGGCTGCTTGAACAAAGGGCTGCCCCGTGACACAAGGGACTGCTGCTTTTTGCCTTGTGCTGCCAGCACTGAAGGCTTCTGCCTGCCCTTCATTCCATCTGGGTGGCTGAGAATGACACTAGTGTCACTCACACCCGAATCCCATCTCTCCTATACCACAGCAGAGGATACTTCATTCTTGCTGCTCGGCTGCAGCGTCCTTGTGTCTTCTCCCCATTGCCATGTTCCCAGCAACAGCAGCAGTCTGAGCAAGTGGCAGGTGCCTGCATGTAGCCACCCCATGGACTGCTTGGCCAATGCAGCAGCACTGGGAACTCACAGCTTAGAGCAGCCAGAGAACCCTCTCGGTCACCTCTCAGGACCCTCCTGAGCATGGACCTGCCTGTTCAGCTCTGACCTTCCATCAGCCACAAGCACCATTGCAGACCTATGCCGTGGTGCCCAGTCAGTTTTGGAGAACTCTCGCCTCCATTGAAACCACAAGGAAAGCTGGGTTTGGTAGATAAACCTCCCTTGGAGCATCAGCTCAACGTTCCCTCCCTTGCCCATGTCAGAGGGTGAGGGAGCAGCCGGCTTCATGCAACCCCCTAGTTTTTTCAGCTCAGCATGACAGTGAGCCCCCAGAGCTCTTCCTGTGGCCAGGACACCCAAAGCCGTGGGTTGTCCCACTACAGCAGTGTGTCCCTGAGTGGGGCATAAGGCTCCAGCCTTCTCTGCTGTTAGCAGCTCCCATCCCGCAGATGGCAGTTTGGAGATGCCATCAAACACTCAGCCCTGGGTTCCCAGGGAGGAATTTGGAAGTTACTGAGCCGGTGGGAGACAGGATGGAGCAGAGGGAGCCTGGAGGAGGGAGCAGCAAAGTGACCACCACTGATGTCCTTCACCAGTAGCACCCACACCAGTGCCGCAGTGTCAGAAGCTACGGCAGCCCTGGCTAGGAACAGGGCAAACACCCCCAGCACCCTAAAAAGGGCTTTAATCCCCTTTAGAAGCCACAGCTATCAGTACGTCCTGTGGACAGTTACAGGCAGTGGGGACCTGTTTCCTGCACATATCCCACAGATGCTGTGGAACATTGCCATCACCTTGTGAACATGCCTGTCCTAACACAGCTCTGAAAGGTGGTTTTCTCCTGTGAGAAGGAGGTGGCCTTTGCTATTGCACCTGCATCAGGGATCCTCCCTCAGCTCTTGCTGCTGAGAAAAACAAGTAGGGGGAAGCAGATGCTCCATCTTCTCCCCTAAGCTGGCCCGGAGCATGCTAGATTTGGATGTTGGTCCTGATGCTCCTCAAAATGGCTTCTAACAGTCCCTGATGCTCTCTGGAGTGGAGCCTGGCCTCTGTCAGTGGCCCCATCGGGCCCCAAGGTCTGTGGCTGAGTCTTTACCCCACCAGTGTCCCTCTGTGCCTCTCCCCTGGAGCAAAACCCACTTACACTGGCTGGAGGAGTGGGGACAGTGAGGTGGGGATGGGGTGGTGGGGAGCAGCTCCCACACCCTCACCCAGCCCCTGCTACAAAGTGTGATGGGGAGGACAGGACAGGTGGGTCTGGGGGTGACACATTTGGCACTTGTTCCAGAGAGAGGGCATAGCCCCGAGCCCCAAGCTCACAGCGGGGCGGAAGACAGTGAGGTTAAATCAGTGATGTCCTAGGGAGCGGTGACCAGGGAAGGGCAGTACCAGGTCCCCTGCCCCCCTTCCCAAGGTTTCCCCTGGGGGAAAAGCATCCTTGATGGCTGGCCTGAGAGCCCACTGGCTGCCTGGGAGGAGAGCAGAGGGAGGATTTGCTGGGGGGTCCCATTACCACCGGTGCATTAATGGGGGACATCCCATGGCATAGCAGGGGCACAGGCCAGCAAACCTAGGGGGAGCCGGCTCCCCAGGAAGGCTGCTGGCTCATGCGCTGAGGATGCCAATGCCAACACTCAATGGGCACCCTCTTCCCATCATCCCCCTTCAGCCACAGCTGGGACCCCAGCCCACTCCATTGGTGCTGGAGGATGGAAAGGTGCTAGTGGGGGTTTCCAAAGCAACATGGCTCTGGCCCACCTCTGCACATGGGGCCGGGGAGGGAAAGTCGAGATCTTTTCTTTTAAGAATCAGTCCTGCTACAGTTTAGGGGAGAAGGTGGTGATGCCCATGATGCCCTGAATCCAGGGTGCCTCCGGGGGGACAAAGGAGCGGGTGCCCCTGCCCAGGCTGAGCCCTCATATGGGTAGGGTGGTCGCTGCCTGCTCCAGGTCTCAGGTGCTGGGGGGATGGTGGGACCACGGCACCCACTGCAGCCCCACGTTGTTGTTGGCTGCCTCTGGGCCTAGGGGGAAGAAATGGGGGTTAGGGGCTTCCAAAGCCCGCTGGTGCACTTGCCTCATCTTCCTATGAGGGGATGCAATTTAGTCTCCACAAGTAATACCCACCTTCCCCCCCTCCCACCTTCGGGTGCAGCAAGGGTTGGCAAGAGCCTGCACTTACCTTTAGGGGCTGGGGGAAACATCTTAAACCCCCAATTTCTCAGTGATGCTGAGGGGCAATGGGGAAGAACCACTGCCCACAGTCTTCCTGAATAGAAGGGGGCTGCCTCTGCCCCTCCCCCCCATGCCCATCAAGTGGGTACATGCAGATACGAGGGATGTCACCCTGGTCACAACAGTGAGGGGACCACCAGCAATGCTGGGATGAGGGGTGCCAACCCAGCACCAACCCCCTCCACCCTGGGAGATGATGGGGCACGAGGTGGTTGCAGGCTCTGGGGGTCTCATACCTATTCCTCAATGTTAATGGGGCAGGAGTCCGGCACGGCGGCTGTGGGCAGGAGAGACCAGAAGGCACATGGTGAAGGTGGGAACGGAGGTGGCATGGGGCAAGGGGGCATGCACACGAGCGAGCAAATGGGGTGAGCTGGGCTAAGGGTGCTCACCGCCTGCAAACGGTCTGGAAAGAGGACAGGGAGCCACCAGCGGGCATGGTGCAAGGGGGCTGTCATGCATGGTTTTGTGTCCAGGAGAACTGAGGGGTGGGCATGCTTGTGGCACAGGGGAGCAGGTGCCCACACACCTCCTGCCTGGGTGCAGGCTCCCAGTTCAGGCAGCATCCCCCAGCTGGGGCAAAATGATTGGCAGAGCTCAGGACCTGCCTGTCTGTGCCCAGAGTCCCATCACCCAAACCATCAGAGACCATGTGCTGCCCCTTAGGAAGGGGGTTCACTCCTAGAGCCGGGTGGCTGCTTCTACCAGCAGGGTGAAGCCACATACCCTGGTGTGGCGGCAGCAAAGGGGGCCACACAAGGGCAACTCAAGGGCAAGTGCTTCCTCAGGGAGGGAGCAATCCAAACCCACTGCCTGCTGATTGATAGGAGGTGACAGCTGCCATTTGGACTGGCTTTTCAGGAGCTCAGGCTGGAGAGCGAGGCACGCTCAGTCTGTGGATCCCAGGGGGAATGGGGAGTGAAATAAGACTCCACGTAAACACTCTATACACACGCACAACCAACCCCATTAGGAGCTTGATATCGCCTCAGCCACTGCAGTGCTCTGCTGCAGAGACCCAGCTCAGCTCAGCACACCTTGGGAGCTGGGCTGGGGCCAGCAGGACGTGCTCTGATCCCACAGACTGAGATCTGACCCTGTGTCCACCCGCCTCGTCTCCCCTAGGGCTGCAGCAGGGGGTTCTTCCCCTTCCATTAGTCACTGTCGGAGCTGGCCTGCGCTGAGCGGCTCCCAAAGAGCATCACAGTGAAACCCAACCGGCTCATCCAGCTGCTGCAATATCGCTTACAGCTCAGATCGTCCATGGGTCTGAACCAGCCAACCCCCTTGGGGGATTTTCACAGTTTCTGCTGCCTCCAACGCAGCTCCCCAATGCTCTCCACTCTGTTGCCAGCCTTCCTGACAGGCGCCTTCCCCCAGTTTCTATTTCCGACCTCATCTTGTCCCTGATAGAGGCTGTGGCCATGGCCAGAGGATGCTCCAAGCCCTGGGAACACTCCCATAACCCACCTCACACCCCGGAATTCCCCTAAGGACATGGGTCTGTGGGTTCTGTTTAAACCTCATGTCCTAAAATCCCCAGCATGTGGCCTTTCGGCTCTTCCCAACGCCCTTTCCCACAAGATGGAAATCTGCAGAGATTTCCCAACAGCTTGGGGGATGAGCAAACTTTTCCGCTTTGAGGAACCTTGTTCCATGCCCTCATTCCATACAAGAGAGGGCAAAACCCAGCCCATGGGGCTGATCATGGCAAAACCTCGCCACAAAAGAAATTGAGGAAGGGGTAATAATAATTCTGTAATCTCTGGTCAAGGTGATTTCTTTTAAGCTTTCAGGAAAACACGACCTGGCCCCAAAGGAAAAGTCCACTCTGTTCTTGGTGCCCCCATGGATGCAGCTACAGCCAGACCTGCAAGAATCCTTTGCCAAATAGGACTTTTGTAGTGCATACAACCAGCCCTGCACCTGTCATCCTCACCACCGGTAGGAAATGGTGCCTCAAATGGTCCCTCAAATGGTCCCTGTCTCAAAGCAGCGAAGTCCTGAGAGCGAGAGGCTGCTGACTGGGAGCAGATGGGGCCAGGGAAGGAGGGACCTGCCCTGAGTCTACTGAACAAGCCCAGCCCTGCAAAACACTGACTGCAGCCAGCAAATGACTGACTGGGACATCCCAGGGCAACCCTCCTCTGATCCGACTAGGGCAGAGCTCTGCATCCCTGCAGTGATGCCCTCTGCCATGCCCAGGGCACGGTGGGCCGCCCCACTCAGCACCTCCTTGGCCCTGGTGCAAGTGGCAGCCCCTGCTTTGCCCAGCAAGTGACGAGGCTGGCTGGTCCCTCTCATGCAGGTGGCAGTGCGGCTCTGGGCCGAAGGCTCCAAGCAGAGCAGCTGCCGGACACATGGATGCATATGGAGGCCAAGGGATGGGGAGAACATCCTTGGCTGGCCTCAGCCCGAGAGCCCTATACTGTACCCCAACCCCAGCGGGGAACGAGGCCATTGCAGTCCTTGCAGCAGAGCAACAGGGCCACTGCAGCTGCAACGCTGCCCCTTCCTCATCCTCCCCCGGCACAGCCAAGGGAGACTTGGTCAGGGATGGCTTTGGCCAGTGCAACAGCCAGGGGATGCTCTGCTGGGACCCACCCCCAGGCTGGTGGGGCTCAGCCAGCTGCTGCTGGAGGGTGATGGAGGGGACATGGGGTGTTTGTGGCAGGTGCCTGTTCCGCCCCAAGAGCCTCAGCAGGGTTTCTCCAGTACAAAACCCACCAGGAACAGGCAGGGCAGCAGGAGGGGAAGCTTTCCCAGAGGAGAAGGGGGGAAGAAAGGATTTTCCCTCCCTCCAGCAGGCTTCACTGACCCTCTCAGCTCTCCAGCACCTGCTGTGGGTCTGGGACCTGCCACAAATTTAGCTGAAGGGTCCAGAGGCAGAGTTGCTTTCAGTTCATCCAGAAATGTATTGATGGAGACCCAGACCCTTAGAGGGCTTAATCTTGACTTCTCATCCTATTCCCCACACACCAGCAGGGGCTGGGCAGTGCTGGGCAGGGTCCCCAGCCCACTCCCTGCTCAGCCCATTCAGGGAGCAGGGTTCACCAATACATTTGTCATCTTTGGGCAACTCAGGGAGGGGAGGGGACACAAGCATGGGTTGAGAAAACCGTGTTGGCACAGAGCGAACATGAACTTTCACACGGACGGAGAAGCCTGGGAGAGAGGGAGGAAGAAGAGAAAATAAAAGAGATGGAGACAGGGCAGGAGGGAACAGAAGTGGAAGGAGGGTGGGAGAGAAAGCTAAAAGAAATGGAAAACAAGGGTGATGAAATCTGGGGCTTTGCAGATGGACAACCCAACCTGAGGTGCTTCATCTCCCCAGCCTTGGGGGAGGAGGAGTAGGAGGCAGCAGCCCTGTGATAAGGCTGGACTGGCTGTGGGTCAAACTTGACCCAGAATTCTGCTACACCCAGCATGACCTGGACCAGGCTATGGTTGTGCCACACCAGGAGAATGGTACCCCCAAGGTGCCAGCAGCCCCCAGGCCAAGGGGCAAAATCCATTACAGCAAAGCAAGTCTGCAACCCCTTGGGGACATCCAGGTGGGGACAGACCACCCTAAACTGTGGCTGCTGGATGGTGACCACCTGGTGCTCAGCCCCATGGTGGGATGGGTGGTAGGGTGCAGCAAGGACAACCTGGTAGGAATGGGGATGGAGGTGGGAGAGAAGGGATGGATGCAAAGGGCTGGGGAGATGCAGGGAAGAGTGGAAGTGTCCCCCCCCACCCCAAGTTCATGTTCAGCAGACGGCCACTCACCAGGTAAGCAGGCCTCAGAGCACAGTTTATTGTCCAGCGCTTTCACGTGTGCGATGCCCAAGTCATTGTTATTGTCACACCTCAGACCGAGGAAAGTGCCTGTCCTCGGGCCTGGAAGGGAGTTAAGGCAGTTAACGCCGCGGCTCGGCGCTGGGGCTTTGCCGGTGCCTTTGGAGCGGTGGGGTGTGGGATTTTTCTGGGGCTTTTCCTCTCCCCTCCCCACCCTTTAAAAAAACCACCACCAACAACAATAACAAAATAGATTAAAATGGTGCCTCTAGATGGGAGAGAGTGAAGAGCGGACAATAATGCCTGGGCACAGCCCGAGCTGCTCCTGTCCTCGCACCAGCCGCGTCGAAGGGCAGCGAAACAGCAACAGCGCGGCGCTGGGCACTGGCACGCGTGAACCTGCTCCTTCACCACCTGCCCGGGGTTCAACTAAACCTTCCCCCTGGCACAGACAAGTGGTGCCCAGTCGCGTAGAGCTGGGATGTGCTGGCACCCATCACCTCTGTGGCGCTGTCCGCACAAGCGTGAGAGCCACGAGGGTGCTGGGAGGAGGCAGCGACTGGATGCGTGGGGCAAGAGAAGCTGCAGCCAAGCTTTGCAGGGGGATGGAGGCTTTTGAGGCTGAGGGAGGTAACTCTGCTTCCCAGCATCACCATTACAAGAGAGCAGCCCCAAGTTCTACCCTGCGTCCATCAGATGCAGGCAACTAGAGCTCAGGAGGGATGTTCCCAAATAAACCAGTAGCCCCACTAAGCCCACGTGAGGGACAGTGTCCCAAGAAGAAAGGCTGTCTTGTTCCCAGAGTTGTCAGAGGCCCATGGATTTCCACCACCACCACAGGTCCTGGTTGCTCCCCAGCTGTCATATCTGAGTCTTCTCATCAGCAAGAGCCTCCCCATAGGGCAGAGGCCATGCTGGGGATGGGAGTTCCTGCTTTCCAGCTTGGCTGAGAGTCCACGTTGGACAGAATAAATGTTTTGACATATTTTTGCTAACCAGAGATGTGGGAAGGGGCACTCTGGGGGCCTCCCTATTGCCCAAAACAAATCCAAGGCAGCTGGTGGCCGTTGGCACTGGGGTGACCACATCTTCCCTTGGCTGTTTAAGAGTGAGGGAGGAGGCGAGAGGAGCCCTCAATGCAATGTGTTGGCTTAAAGAGCATTGAGGAAAGGCCTGAACAGCTTAGGGAATGATCTCTCAGGGAGGAGTTCTGCAGCCCCTTCCCATGGGAAGCCCAGACAGGGGTCTCTAAGGGAGAGACTTCATGATATCAGAGGAAAGACCTTCTTGGCGAGGGGAGAACCACAGAGCAGCTCTTTCCCACTTGTCCCATTGGAAACACCACTGGATACTACACACCAGCTGTCACCTCTTCACACCCCACACTGTGCTTGCCAGGGTCCCCCAAGGCCACATGGCTTCTCCCACCCACCAGTGATCAACCCACCCATGGGTGGCCCCACTGTGATGGCCGTTTCCCAGCCCTGGTGCCCATGGAGTCACCACCCAGGGCTCTCCACATGGGCAGGAGGCGAGCTGGGGACAGCAGTGGCTGCCTATCTAGGGACAGCAGGGTCTATCTGGGGACAGCAGTGCCTGCCACTCGCATAGCTGCCCACTGGCCACACTGAACTGAAAGCGAGGGGACAATGACAAGGGGACAATGATGAGGGGACAATGACATCCGGGGCCTTTTACCGTCTTCCTGTGTGGGAGAGGCATCCGCGTCCTCCAGCATGTCGTTGCCCTGTGGCACAGGTGAAGGCACCGAGTGTTAGAAGCCCTGTGGCACCCCAGCTATCCCCACATCCCTTTGGGTGAACATCCCTCACCCCAGGGTTTCCACAGATTAGGAAGATCAGCCTGGATCATGCCCAGATTCCCAAGGCAGCCCCCTCCCCATCCCATCCTCCAGAGAATGTGGCCACCCTGCTGCCCCTTCCACAGACACCCCCAGCTGAGTGTAAACGGGGTCCCCGCAGCTCCTGGCCCCATGCAGGTTGGTTGCGGTTACCTCGGCATCACGCTCCTCGGCCGAGACGCTGACGAAGTTTAAATCTGGGGACTCCACTGGCGTCGACTGCGGGGAGAAGGTAGGAAAGATGGAAACCAAAGAAAACCCCAAAATAACACCTGGTGCTGGTGGGTCTGGAGGAGTTTGAAGCTCTTGAACCTGGGGGTGATGTGCACCATCAACCACCCCCTCAGCCCTACCTCTCCATCAGAAGCTGTGGCACTGGCGACTGCAGGTGAGGGGAGCATGTCCCCTTCTTCCTCCTCCTCTGTGCCAGGAGCGACGTAGGAGCCGGACATGGAGGAGACTGTGTCAGTGCTGAGCTGTGAGTGCTGGCTCTGCGAGGAGGCCATAGACATGATGGACTGGGCCAGGCTGCTGCTCACAGGCTCTGGAGGAGAGCAGGAGCTGAGTGGGACCTCTGGACCCCCCCAGCCCACCTGAGCGATTCACAACACAGCACCAGCTAACTGGAAATGGGGCTAACAAGGAGGAGCCAGGCACAGAGCAAGGACCCGCTCTGTGGTGGGTGGGGAGGTGACAGCAGCAGGTCCTTGGGGCTTACAGTCCTCCACCTCTGGGTCTACAGGGTGACGAAGCAGAGGTGACACCCCGAAACTTCACACAGCATCGACAGCAGGGTAGGAAGGGGCCAGGCAAACCGCATGGAGGACCCAAGACCATGATGCTGCTCTCCAACGTTGCCAACACCAGCCAACCCCACAGTGCCACCATGCTGTACCTTCTGGGGATGAGATGGTGGAGGAGAGGGGGGTCCCGGTGCATGAGGACTGGTCAATGGCTCCTGAGGATGACAGGGTGAAGTTTTCACTCTCCGGTGTGGCGCCACATTCCTGGAAGAGGACCCAGTTGGGAGGATGGGCTGGGGGGTACTGGGCAGGGAGGGGTCCATCTCCCCCAGGCATCCTCATGGATGGAGGGAAGGGCAGGATGGGCAAACCCCAGCCAGACCCTCTGGTCCTAAACCTCCCCAAAACCTGCCACTCCCCAGTGCCTCAGCTCATGTCCAGCATGTCCCAGAGCTGCCACTCACCTCCTCGCAGCGGGCGGGGGATCTCCTCCTGGGTGCCCTCAGCTCTGATTCAGTGCATGACTTCTCATCCTCCTCTTCAGGTAGGATGGAGGAGTTCTGAGAGACAGACCTGGGGAGGACACAAAGCACTGAGCAAC
The DNA here is from genome assembly GCA_028565055.1 of Phoeniculus purpureus. Classification (NCBI taxonomy): domain Eukaryota; kingdom Metazoa; phylum Chordata; class Aves; order Bucerotiformes; family Phoeniculidae; genus Phoeniculus; species Phoeniculus purpureus. The sequence continues at coordinate 5,818,442 of JAOXOE010000787.1, read as the reverse complement.
ACCCTAGCTCCCAACCCCCCCAGTCCCCTGCACACAGCCCAGTACTCACTTGGAGAGGCTCTTCTTCAGCCGGAGCCCCGAGGGGCCGCAGTCTGGGAGCCGCTCGAGGGGTGAGAGGGCTCGCAAGGTGGGCAGGGGGCCATCGCTGCCATATGAGGGCAGGGTCCCTGCACCCGGGGTGTCCCCCAGTGCTCGCAGCGGCAGGGTGGCTGGAGAGGGTGTCAGCGGCCCATTGAGGGCCTCCAGCAGCGAGACCACCTCATAGCCAGGGGGGATGTTCTCTGAAGACTGGGGAGAGGGGTGAGATGGGATGAGAGTCCCTCCCATGGGTTGTTTCCTGGCATCCACTTCCCCTCACTGTTCCCAGCAGGACTGGGATACCCCAGAGAAGAGCCAGACTTCAAAGAATGGACAAACTACTGGCACAAAGTCCTAAATTTGCTGGTTTTCCACCCAACCAAAAGCCCATTTTTTGCATTAAATGAACAAATCCTGTCTCCGGGTGGCCCCAAAACTGCCCAGTAGGGTGGGTGGGTGCGG
>JAOXOE010000787.1:5800370-5817802 GCA_028565055.1 Phoeniculus purpureus | reverse complement strand
CCCTTGGGGGGGGGGGGGGGGGGGGGTCCCATAGCTGCCAGGGGGGCCAGGCTGGGTCAGGCACTAACCGAGTGCTCTTCAGAGTCAGAGGTCTGTGAGGTGATGATGGGATTGAAGCTGGTGGGCGACAGGGGCCCCAGCTTCTTCCTCATGGCTCGGATCTGAAGCAAAGCCCGGAATGCTGCGGCAGCAGGGAGAAAGGGTGGGGTGAAAACTGGGTGCTGAAAGGAGCAACACCCTCTCCACCTCAAAATACCATCCCATTTCACTTGAGGGGCTTCCTCACATCATTGCATGTGGGGCTGGAGGGATCTGATGATAGGACATGCCAGAACCCCCCCAAAGATGTCAGACACACCCCCCAGAGATGTTAGCTACCCCTCTCGAGATGCCAGCTACTCCCTCAGATGTTAGCTGTCCTCTCCACAGATGCTAGCCCCTACCCCGAGATGCTAGACATCCCCCCAAAGAGACACTAGCCCCCCACCCTGAGATGCCATCTCCCCTCCCCAGAGATGCCAGACCCCTGTCTGACATGCCATCCCCTTCCCTGAGGTGCCAATCACCCTCCCCAAGAGATGCCAGCTCTCCTTCCTGTGGTACCAGCCCCCTGCCCCTTACGTAGCCTGCAGATGGGGCAGTTGTTGGCCTGGTAGCGCAGGGTGTCAGCGCAGGTGTTGCAGAGGCAGAGATGGCGGCAGGGCAGGATCAGAGTGTCACGGACATCCGAGAGGCAGACGACGCACTCGGCGCTGTTATCGCTCACCTCGTCCTCAGCCACCTGCCCCATGGGACAGAGCGGAACTGCTCAGCCTCAGGGTCCCCAGCACAGGTGAGATGAGGGTTGGGTGACCTCAAATACCCACTGGGTGCCTGCTATGGGGTCCCTGACCTGCCTGCTCTCAAAATACAACCCTGGGACCTTACCCCTCCCCTGCTGGAGGCATCAGGCACCCCATGGAGGGATGCACCCTTCACCCCAACTTTTGCATTGACATACGGAAAAAACGAATTAAAATATATTAACTTATATAGTCTGTGTATTTATATAACTATATGGAACATATATCTATAAGGTATACTTCTACATAAATATGTGTATTTTCTATAAAAATACATTTACTATATAATATATAACCTATTTATTATAGATTTTATATTGCTATATTTATAGGTATAAATATATTTATATAATAAATATCTATTTTTATAGAGAAATATATATTTTTGTAGATTAAAATATATATTTTTATATATGGAGTAATATATACATGTTATGGAGTGAGTAATTTCTAAAGTATTAGAAATTAATTATGGGTAATTTATAAATTATTAATTAGAAACGTAATTATTTTAATAAAAATTCGAAATTATAAGATATATCATAGAATGTGTATATTAGCATATATCTAAACCTATATAGAGCAGAGGGAGAGACATGCCTCCTGCTTCATGCTCTTAATCTAGCAAGATCCATTCACCACCCTCCCCAAAGGATGGGAGGGAAATGCTCAGTCTCCAGCTTTTAGCCTCCAGCAGCTCCAACGCTGGCACAGTGTCCCCAAACACTTCTGAGCCCCCAGCAGCTCCAAGCTGTGCCCTGAGGAGGTTCTAGTGGCCAGTCCTGTGCTGGGCAAAGGGGATGAGGGCAGAGCCATGGGGCAGAGGCTGGGGGATGCTGTTGCACACCTTGGAGTCCTGCGTGTTGTACTTGTTCTCGATGCCGTAGATCTCCTGCAGAAGGTAGCTCACCCCATCCACCTGCAACCCCAGGGGAAGGGCTGAGCGGCTGAGATATGTCCCCCTCTGCAGCCCCTCCATGGAGCATTGGTTTCTCTGTGCACTGGTGCACCCAAAATCCCCCTTGGGAAGCTCCTGGGGAGGTGAGAGCAGGGCAGGCACAGGTGCCGCCAGCACCGGGGTTTGGTGCTGCCCTAAAGCTCATCACTGCCCTCCCCACGAGATACCCCAACACTCACCACTTGCTTCTGTTTGAGGGGCTTCACACAGAAGGTGCCATCACTGTGCTGGAGGGAGGAGAGCACATGGGTGGGCACCGGGGCTGAGCACCCAAAGGTCCATCACGCTCAAGCACCCACCCACCCCATAGCAGTCACTCCTCCGTCTTTGCTCCCAACCAGCCCATTTTGCAGAAATCCTGTTGCTTCCCTGACATCCTGCCACCAGGCAGGGGGACAGAGCGGGATGTCCCATCACACGGCTGGACCGCTGCTGGACTCCAGAAGACGGAGCTGAGGCCTCAAATGGCTTAAAATCAACAACTGGGAGGATCCCAGAATTTCAGAAGCAGCCCCAGAACAATCCCAGCCCAGCAGCAGCATCCTGAGCCCCATGAGGTTTCTCCAGACAGGATAGGGAGGGGCAGAATGGGGAGTTCAGCCTCAGCTTGGCACTTACCTTCTCAAAGGTGGCCAGCAGCACATGGCAGTGCCCGATGTGCTCTGCAAGACACAAAGGGACGGGCAGGGCTCAGGGACACAGGGGCTTCGGAGAGGACACAGGGGGCTTTGCGTAGAATGACACAGGAGTTTGGGGGGGGTACACAGGGGGCTTTGGGAGTGATATAGGATCTTGGCAGCAACAAGGAGGAGCAGGAGGTTCTGCCCACTCAGTGTAAGGGCCAGCACTGCAGTGCAAACTCAATCCAGCAAGGATCCCCCTCTCCTCACCCTCTCCTTCATCCACCACAGCATGCACCACCATGGGGAACACCTCGCGGTCCAGGTCAAAGCCCAGCTAGAATGAGACAGGACAGGCTTGGTGAGACAGGGCAGTGATGGAGGCTTCACCCCACGCCACAGCCCAATGCCCTGGGGGACCCACCTCCTCTTCGCTCCACTCAGAGGGGTCCACAGTGTGGGAGGGCACGCAGAACTGCTGGCACACCCCACGCTTGTAGTGCACTGTCTCTGACTGCAGGCTGTTGTCCCGGGGGATGTAGCTGTCCCAGGAGAGAGGGCAGAGTCAGGGGCATCACGGTGTCCCCACATTCATCCAAGTACCCCTGGCTCACAGGGATGCTGGGATGATAGGAGAAACAGGGTCACTCCTGCCCTCCCCTCTCAGTTGCCAAGAAATCCTAAATAAGGATAAAATGGTTAAAATAACCCCTGGGCAGTCAGCAAGGGAGAAGACTGAGACAACCCTGCAGCCAACCTGGTGGGAATTGGGAGGTGCAGTGATTGCTCCTGGTCTCAGCTCTGGTCTGAGCGAGCAGGATGGGATGGGGAAGATGGTGCTGGGGGCTGGCAGAGACATGGTGGTGGCACTTGGGAGAGGTGAGGAACCCCTCTGCAGCCTCAGCACTGCTGGCAGCCACCTCATGCCCTGAGCAGGGAAGATGCTCTGGGGATAGAATATCCCACCCTGGCCAGGAGGACACAGTGGGCTTCAGGGGACATACACAGACACCCCAAGCTGGGGGTCCTCACCTTGCCACCCCATTGTGAAACTCCTCAGTTGCCTGGTAGTAGATGGTGATGGCCACACGGGCGTCTGTGTCAAAGGTGAACTCAACGTTGTAGTGCACCTTGGCTTTGCTGACTTCTTCCCCTGGGGTCTTCACCTCCTCTGAGCACCTGAGGGGCACGGAGGGTCCCGGAAGATGAGGGAGGGCTTGGGGTGCCCCAGGACCCTCCCTCAGCAGAACCATCCCCTCCATCATGGGTAACCGCGGCCATGGGAGGAGGATCCAGCCTGGCCAAGGTCAAGCTGATGAACTGGGAAGTGCTGCAGGCAGATCTCAGCCGTAATCCCAAATCTCCCAGCCCAGCTGCAATCCCCAGCCTCCCTCCAACAAAGCCTTTGGAAGAGGGGGAGGAAGAAAGAGCAAAGCTCTTCAAAGGCAGCTCTAAGCTCCTTTAATCCTGCGGCAGAGCCAGCACAGTCAGTGCCAGCATGGGGAAACGCACCTGTGCCAGGAGGGGAAGGGGCAACAGCTTGTCCCCTCCATCTGCCTGTGCCAAGACAAGAATATCCTTATCACCCACTGGGAGCCTTCCCTCCCCACGGGGTTGCCCAGCTCCACCTTTCCCCACAGGACTCACTTGACCAGGCGCAGGGTGTCCTTGCGGATGTTGACTAAGCTCCGGAGGGTCTTCACGGGTTCCTGAGGAGGTGGAGCAGCGTAAGGGAACTAGGATGAGAGAGACACCAGTGAAGGCAGACGCACGTGGGGTGGGGGTATTAGGGCAGCTGCGGATCCTCGTATGATCTGGCCTCAACCCAACACCCTGTATGACGCAGGGTCCAGGGCCAGGCTGTGTGTCCTGATGGGTGTTGAGCACCCACAGTTCCCACTGGCACTTGGCTGGAGCCCCCTCCCTGCCCAGCAGCCAAGGGCTGGGCACAAACAACCCTGTTTGCTCCTGAGGATGGGTGGGATTTGAGTGCTGGGATCTCTGCCAGGCCCTTGCCCAGAGCAAGAAGCTGATGGGATGGTGCAGGACCAGGAGGGCAGCAGCACTGAGGGAGAGGTGTGGAGCTACCTTGTCTTTTCTGGTCTTTCCCACCCACTACAGGGGGTTCAGGGCTCACTGGGATGAGGGGACACCCTCTTCCTCGACTCTGCTGTCCTCAAGGGGGACTGAGGGCACCAGGGAAGGGATGTGGGACCCATCTCCCCACTATCCACCTCCCAGGAGTCCCAGGAAGGGATCAGCCCAGCCGTCATGGACAACATAGAGGAGGAGCAGAGGCTCACCCCAGGAACTATCACCCCCGAACAGAGGGGACACAACTGAACTGATGGCATCGGGGATGCCCAGTGGGGAGCCAGATGCCCATTGCCCAGTCCCTGGCGCCCTCGTGTGGGAACGTCACTGTCACCTTCCCCAAAGCCATCATCACCATCTCAGTACCCAAAGCCCCCATCACTTTCCCAGTATCCAAAGCCACCATCACTTTCTCAATATCCAAAGCCATCATCTTCCCCACCCCCAAAGCCCTGCAGCACAGGACAGTAAGGTCTGCACCACTGCCACGTCTGGGGATGCAGGCACAGACGTACTCCAACCCTCCCCTGCCAGCCAGTCCTCATGCCCCTGTCCTACAGCTCTAGTCCCACTGGTGCCACTGAACAGCAGGCTGAAGCTTGTCTGGACCCAGGGTGCCTGCTGGCACAGGGGCTTTAGAAAACAAGTCCAGCTTGGGGTTCCCCCCCATTGGAGGGGAAAAGGGCAGTTGAGTCATCAACCTGTTGTTAATGAGTCACAAGCCCTGAAACAGGCACCTGCAGATCTGCCCATTGCAGCTACAAGGCAGCAAGTGCAAGAAGCCTTGGGGCTGGAACCAAGCTCTGTCACGACATGCCAGCCCTGTCACGATACATCCCCCTGCTATTAAAGTTCACACATCATCCCAATCTTACTCCTTTGCACCACACCCAACCCCTGGGTGCAGGGACAGCACCCAGGGGTGCAAGCCTGTGCCCACCACAGCAACCAGGGGTGGGTGATGAAGGGGGAAGGGTCTGCTGGGTCCCCAGGATGCAGCTGTGTGGGGCCGTTGTGCTGGGCAGGATGGAGAAGGCAAATCTCTGGCTACAGAAACAGCTTTGCTGTCATGGTTGGGCTCTTTTACACCCACATCTGGGCTCCTTTCTCGGGGAGGGGGGTTGAATAAAATTTTGCAAGCTGGGTTTTCACATCAGAAAGTGGCTGTTTAAAGGGTTTTTTGCAGCTCCTCATTTTAAATCAGGCTGAAAAATACCAGGAAAAACACCTCACTGCAACCGTTACCCACTTCAAAACACTCTCCCTGCCTCTGTAGCAGCATTTGGTCTGGGCTGGCTTCTGCTAAAGTAAAAAAAATACACCAAACTACTTCAAAAATAGCTTTCTTGGGGTTTTTCTACAGAGTCAGGCAGGTTTGTGTGGGTGGGGAAACCCAGCAGCACGTTTCAACATTCCCTGGCTTCCCCAGCACACCCCACACTTGCCCAGTGCCTCAAGCGGCTTCCCTGCTCCTCAACCCCTGCAGAGGTGTCCCAGCACTGTGGCAGCTACTCAAACCTGCATTGCCCTTCCCAGCCCCTCAGGGACTAGTCCTGACCTGGAAAATCCAGATTATCCAGTATCTGTGCAGGGGAGAGCATGCCCAGCCTCCAGGAACCCTGCACATCTCCGTGGCAGCAACACAGTTAACAGTTCAGCCAGGCTGTTCAGCCTGGAGAGGACTTGGGACTCAATTTTTTGAAGACTTCCTGTCCCTCAACAGCCAAGAAATCCAAAATAACCCCCCACCAAGAAGCAGTGGTCATCCCTGATGTTCCCAGCCCAGCCAGGGCTCTCACAGCGTGCTGGAACACAAAAGCCACACAGCCATGAAGCTTCAGGAGGGGCCCCAGAGCTGCCATCAGGGATGTCCAGACACATTTGTTCCTTAGACCAGAAACAACTCAGGTCCCCCCTGAGCCCCTAAAACCAGCTGACCCATAAAACAGCCCCCAAACACCCCAGGGTGTCAGGTCCCCTCGTTTGCAGCTCTGCAGCCCAGCACTGTAGCTCACGAAGCTGGAGCAGTGCAGTTCAGCTCACAGGACTGCACGAATCCTGCTGCTGTTTCCAAGCTGCTCCTTTACCTTCCCCACTGCTCCTGCTGCCAGGGTGCCTGACCCAGGGACAGCTCAACGGGCATTTCTTAGCGCTGGCTGCTGCTGAGGGAAACTGAATGCTGACTTTTCACTTTCTGGGGAAGCACAGAGGAGAAAGGTACTGCCTTTGCCCACCCACTGTTCAGGGGCTTTAGGGGCTCCTGCCCTTGGCTCTGCGGGCTCCCCACTCTGGCACAGCCTAGGGCTGGGTGCTTCCCTGTTAAAAGACCATATGATGCTGCCGATGCTGACTTCAAGGAGTTTGTCTTGATTTGATAGAAAAGCTTTGGTGACTTTTAAGTCCTGACCTTGACTTTTTATAGTACTTGACCATTCCTCTGCTCTGGCTAATGCTGGTAACCCAGAGAAGCTGGGGACATTCACCCCTACAGCTGAAGCCCACTGTGGGGGCAGCCCTGTTCTCCATTTCATGAGGGTGGCAGATCTCTGGAACAGGCTGCCTAGAGAGGCAGTGGAGGCCCCATCCTTGGAGCTGTTCAAGGTCAGGCTGGATGGGGCTCTGGGCAATCTGTTCTAGTTAGAGATGGCCCTGCTTGTTGTCCCAGCACATTCTGTGGTTCTACAATTTTCTCACTGTCCAAAGGCAGTAAAAGACAAAACACCTTCAGGACCTTGGGTGTGGGGACCTCCTCTGGTTGGATTTCCTCGTGCCCCAGGACCAGCCAAATCCCGCAGCACTGTAAAGCCCATCTGTGCTGTCCACAGACACCACAATCCCCCTTTTATCCCCCCCATCTTTCCTGCTACAGCTTGGGGACTACATTCTCTCACTCTTGACCGAGATACTCTGGTCAGACCACACCAGTGATGCTCCTGGAGTGTCCCTCACACAGTGCCACCTGGGCTGGGAGATAGGTCCTGGCTGGGCTGGGAAAGGCAGGAGGAAAAGCTGCTCTCAGAGAGGGAATGAAAAAGAAGTAGGAGGGCTAACCCAGCCCATTACCCCCCACCATCTTCATCAGCTGATGGCTCCAAGTGTGTGAGCAACCCTCATGGGGAGAACAACTGCAGCTCTGATGACTCACAACATAGGTACTGTAGAGAATGGCACCCAAAGGCCATGCAATCGCCCGGTCCATGCCTAACCACCTGCAAACAGATTCACCCCTTGAAGCTCAGGTTTGGCAGTGAGGAGAGAGATACATCAGTGACACCGCTGTGGGCAAATTGGCTGAGAGCTGGGATTGTTCCCAACGGAGGCCAGGCTGCAGCAAGTGGCAACCCTTACATTAGACATCAGAGAACCCACTGGGGCCACCCCAGATGCTCTAGGCTGGCTTTGGGGGTTGATGGCCAGCAACCTGGTTCCCTGCACCCCTATGACACACACAGTCACCACCACTTCAGGAAGGGCCGTGCCTGCGGTCCCTGTTCCCCCATTCCCGGATCCCCCCAGTGCCCACCACCACAGGCCGGTTCCCCAGGAAGTTGAGGTCGCTGTTCTCGCCGAAGAGGTAACCCTCAGGGTGTGTGGAGTCGAACTTCTCACCACCCATGATGAAGTGGTTGGCGAAGTAGCTCCCTGAAAAGAGAACACAGAGAGTGCCTGAGCAGAGGGAGCAGGAGGATGAGGCTTCAACCATGCGATGGAGTGACACAAAGTCGACAGATCAACAGCTTGGAGGTGGCTCTGCATCCAGGGTCACCTTGCTGGGAGCATTTTGGGTTGAGCTGTCAGCTCTCAAGCAGGCAGAGACAAAGAGAAGCTGGAGAAGGGACCTTTCCTGCTGCCTCTGCTCCACTCTCCCCTCTCCCTCCCACCCACACCATGGCCAACGCCTGGGCAGAGCCAGAATGGGGAGCGGCTGATGTGGGGGTCCAGCCCCCTGCAGCTGCTCTATTCGGCCAGGAGCAGCAGATTTACCCTTTAGGCCTCCCGCTGTGTCTCCTTTCCCCTGCTACCCTTCCCCTGATTGGGAAATGCTGGTGAATCCTAGCCCAGCCTGAGCTGCCCAAGGTCACCCCGACCTTCATCCATCCCTCCATCCCTATGCTGGCCAAATCCTGTTCTGTGGGCAGGGGAGGATGCAGAGCCGTGCTGAGCCTTTCCATAAACACCAGCTCATTTCCAAAGCACCCCCCTCCACAGATGCTGCTGGGAAGAGGCAGCACAGACCAAGCACAGTGCCCTCAGCCAGGCTGGACTGCTCTGCCTGGAGCATCACAGCCCCTCCTGTGCCAGCTGAGGCAGCTCATCCTCACCAGACACCTCTGCTGCAGTCACTGGTGATAAAGTGAGCAGTGACAACTGAACCAAGTTCTGTACATTCTCAGCCCTAGGGAGGGGAGATTTTGGGGGCTGCAGATCCTCCAGGAAGTCAGGAACCTCTCTCTAGAGAGGGCTCCTCATTGCCCTCCTGAACAGCAGGTGATGACCAGTGTCCCTTCTTCCCTCTCAGGGGAGGGCCTGCAGCCAAAACACCACTGAGTCTCATCCCCCTGGCTGAGAGCTTCTCCGCTAAAAGAGATTTCCCTTCCAGCCCAGCTAGGAGCTGACTGATGCCAGCTCCTTGTTCATGAAATCCAGAGGCAGAAAGAGCAGGACTTCTCCTCGAGGTGGGAAAGGGAAAGGAAAGGCAGGGGTGGGCAGGGATGACAAGGGGCAAACAGAAACACCAGGAATCAGGAGAAGGACAGATACAGCTCCCTGCATCCCACCAGCCATAGGGACAGGGTCTAGCTTGCAGCAACCCCAACAGCGTAGAGTTATCCACAACCTCCCCCCCACCCAGGACACCCCAAACCCAAACTTTTGGGGTCCCACAGATAAAGGAGCTTAAGGCTGGGCTGCAGGACTCAAGTCAGAGCCTGAAGTTACCTCCCAGCAGCCACAGCAACTGCCCACGGCTCAATCAGACCTTCACACTGCATTTAAAAAATTAATAACAATAGTTCATTCTGCACTTAAAAACCAACCCCGAGCCCACAGCTCGCAGGAATGAGGAGCAGGGACCTAAAGCAGCAGCAAGAGGTTCAAGTGGGGCCGTCCTGCTCTGCCACGTGAGGATGCCCGGATGCAGCCCATGAGCAAATGTCGACCATCAATTATTGATGCCTGCTGCTTTCTGGTCCCATTTTCCATGTCCATAATTTATAGGCAGCTCCCCAGGGAAGGAAGCAGCCAAGAGGAAAAAAAAACCAAACCAACCAAAAAACCACTCAAGAGCAAAGAGCCTTCGTTGAAGCTGCCTGCAGCGTTAGCAGCTGGGGAGAACAGGGTTGTCAGGAGCTTTTCCCGCCACTGACTTGGGGTCAGAGCACGAGGCAGAAAAAAAATTGCATTTATAGCTGCAGAAAAGCTGCCCCAGCACTGGGTAAGGCTTGGGGCACTGGCTCTGTATGAGGGTTTCAATCACAGGATGGTGGGTGCTGGGGGGTCCCATAGGATGACAGAGCAGGCTGCCATCACCCAGCCTCCTCATTTGGGGGTTGCTGCAGGTTCCCAGCACACCCAGTACAGGGCCCAGGGGCTTTGGGTTCCCTTTTGCAGCACACAACAACTGACTCCATGCTCTGTCACAGCAAAAACCCCCAAATCCCACCAAGAGCCTTGAGCCATGCTGGGAAAGCCGGGGCACCAGCAGAGCCTGGGGCATTGTGTGGAGTGTGCCAGTCCCTCTGGGTGCCAGTGACCCTGACAGGTGACAGACAGGGAAGCACCTTCCCAGCCACAGACACCTTATTATCAGCTAATTATAAATCCTCAACCAATGCCTATCCCCAGGGAAGGAAAACCCGTCAAGGACAGCCACATCACCCAGCTTTAATGAGAAATTAAACTCCAAAGTGTGCAGAAAGGGCTGCACTGAGCGGCTGCTGCAAAGGAGGAACAAACTAAAGTGCCTGAGGTTCCTGGCACAGCATGTCCCACACCTCTGGGGCACCAGCCAGAGCTGGTGACTCCTTCAGCCCCCTTTTCTCCCTGAGTGCCAGGGAAGTCACCTTGCTCTGATGCCCTGAAACAGGCGAGGGAGCCGTGGGCACAGACCCTGGTGCATGCTGTGGCTGTCCCTATGGCTTTGGCACATGGTGGCACATGTCCCGTATTGTCCCCTGGGCCATTATGGCCTTACTGGGGTCTGGCTCAGCTCTGCTAACACAGCCTCTAGCTCTTGAGCATCAGAGGCAGTGGCACAGCCCCACTCTCCAGAGCAGCTAAAATAGCAAAGCTCTGCTTCATCCCATTCCCACGCTCCTGGTGAGGGAAGTGCTGGGTTTTGCAGGTCAGCTCTGTGTCCCAGCCCCATAGCCATGGCAAGGTGCTGGCACAAGGACACCTGACAGCAGCAGATATCAGCACAGGGCACTGCAATGGATATGGCACTGCCTGGGCTGGTTAAAAGGCTCCTGCTGCTTATGGCCCAGGGTGTCCCATCACTGCCCAGTGAGCTGGCATGCTGTGGATTACTTAATTCTGCACTCTGAAGCCAGAGCCAGTGGCAGCTAGATGTGAAGCCAAATCCTGGCACTGATGCCGCTGCATCAGCCACTGCCTCAGAGCCCCAGCCAGGGCTGCTCCATGTGCCATGGCACTGCCACCAGTGTGGACTTCTACCCCAGGACTGGGGAGTCACCACTTGCTTCACCCCTCTGCTCCTGTTCCCCCACCTCCACCAGCCTCAGGGGAGCTGGATGCTGGGCTTGGCCAGGGACAGGGGTTGGAAGCCATCCCACTAGCCATACAGTGGGTCCCACAAAAAGCCTCTGCTTGCTCCCTACCTCCCATTACCTTTGCCAGTGAGAGTTCAGAGCCAGGAAAGTAAATCCCAGCCTTTGCTTCAAAATACCAGTTTAACTAATCCCATTTGTACCCTGCCTGGAGGGGATGAGACCCTCAGGGTGGGAAGAGATGCTTGGTCAGGACCAGATGCAGCTTCCCTGTTCCCCTGGGCTGCACTGGCCGTCTTAGGAGAGCCCACAGCCAAACAGCCAGGGAGGGAAAAGCCCCAGGGTCCCAAGACCCCCCCAGTGCCACATTTCCAGAGCCAGTGGCCATTTCCAGGCAGCGTTCAAGTTGAAAGCAGTGCTGCTGCCAAGCAGGAATCAGCTCCGTTGTCCCATACATCCTCCCTCTCTGCTGCTGGCAGCACTGGAGGCAAATCCCCTCTCGGATTAAAAGCAAACCAGCCATAATCTCCCAGTTGCCAGCCTGCCTTCGCCCCAGTGCAGATGGCCATGTCACCTGGGTGCCTCCTGTCCCTCTCCACAGGGACCCAGGCAGCACTGGGACTGTCCCCCACCCAACTCTGCCCAGGCCCTATCAGTGGGATCAGCCTGGCTGAGCTCATCTGAAAGCCCCAGTTTCTCCCTGAAAGCATCAGTCCTCTGCCAGCTGAGATGAGTTTGGAAGCACCCAGCTGGGGGCACCTCCTTTTCAGAGCTGGGCATGGGACTATCCACCTCTTCATGCCTAAATATTTCCAGAACCCCTCAATAAAAAGCAGTCCTGAAAAAAAAAACCCCTTTAATATATGGAGCTACAGCCCTGCAGAGGGCAAAACCACAGATGGGGTGGTCCAGCTTGAGCAGGCAGCAAGGTGACAAAGGCCTTGAAACCATGACAAGGTGGATGGGGCTGAGGAGAGCAGGCTGCCAGGGATCAGCCATCTGCACCCCGCAGCACTGCAGTTCACCCACCCCAATGGTTCAGATGTGCCAGCCAGCTGTGCAACCCACTTGACATTAAAATTTATATCAAAGAACCAAGCAGAGTTTTTCAGGACGACAGCAGAGCTTGTGGTGGCTGTAAATCTTCCTAAGGATGCCTTTATTTGTAATTAGCAAGTAATTTGTCACAGTGCTAACGATCCAAGCATTTACCTTATCCTATTAACTACCAAAATAGTTCCCTATTAATAATATTCGATGTTGCAAGGACGCTGTGGCAATCCCTGCACACACAGATGCTGCTCCTGGGCATCGGCTGCTCTTACTTGTGTTTTTGCAGCTCTGAAGCTCTGCCCACCCAAGGCCTGGACCCCATCACCTCTTCCCATGGTGCCCCCCACATGCCCCCTACTCTGGACACCCGCTGAGCCTGGCCCTTTGCAGGGAAGCCAAGGCCAGAGACAAGGGATGGATTTTCCAAGGTCACAGACAAGGTTTGAGCCAGGGCCAGGAGAGAGACATCACAGGGAGCTGCGAGGCAGGGCAAGAGGCTGGGGATGGCCAAGGCCCCCCCACCAGTAGAAACTGGGGGGCTGCTATTGGGCAGAGCCATGGGATAGAGGGATTCCTGTCTCCCAATCCCTCCCAGCCCAGTCTACCAGGAATTCAAACCCAGTCTTTTCCTGAGTGATCAGCTCCATCCAGCCACCCTAGCCCTGTGCTGCAGACAAGGTACAAATATAATTACAATGCTAATAATACTACTACTAATAATAACAATCATTATAATAAAGTCACAACTCAGCCAAGTTTAGGAGGTGATCTAGCTGACACAGGGGCATCCAGAGAGGGGACAGCTCCGCGAGAGCACCCAGGGGTGCCCCCAGCCCCAGGGTGCGAAATCTTTAGATTGTGTCCCCCCACCACCATCTGTGTGGGGTCCGGGTTTGTTCTGGGGTGCGCAGGAGCATTCCGGACCGGAGCAAGGTCGTGCCCGGTGTCGCATCCCAACTGCCCCCCCAACCCACCCAGCACCGCGGGACCCCCCGGGGGTTCTCACCGGATTTCGGGGGGTATCTGTAGACGGAATTAGCAGGGATATCTACTTCCTCCACCCCTGCGTTCTGCCGGCTGGTCAGAGCCCCCATGGCCGGGCCGAGGCTCAACGGGAAGGAGCCGGCGGGGTCCCCCCCCGCCCGCTACCGGGACCACCGGTACGAGCGGGGCTGGAAGCCCCTGCCCGCAGCATCCCCCGCCCGCAGCATCCTCAGCTCTGCGCCGCGCCCCGCACCGCCCCCGACACAGAGCAGGGCTGCGCCAATGCGGGGCCGGGCTGTGTCCCCCCAGCCCCGCCCAGGGACCCCCCCGGCATCGGATCCGCCCCGCCCCGGGAGTGCTGCGGGGATGGAGGATAACGAGCAGCCACTGTCTCGCAGCATCATCCTGCCCCGGTGACAGCCCCCCCTCAAGGTGCCGCTTAGGTGTTCCCTCCCACCCGGTGGCACCTATATGCCCCCAGTACCACCGCCCTCAGTGTTACCACTGTGCCCCGTCGCCATCACCTGCCCCTTGTATCACACATGTGCTTCCCCCCATCCAGTCACACACCCCAGTGACCGCTAGCCCCCCCCGTACCACCCTCAGCCCAGCCCAACAGCTGGATGACTCTGAGCAGCAATCCCACCCCACAGATCTCTTAGAACCTCCTAGACCCTCCAGGCTGGTCCAGAGGATGGCCCCTCCGTCCCTGCTCCTCCACCTGCTGGAGTGTCCCCATGGTAGGAGGCCAAGTCCCCCCTGCAGAACCTCTCTAGCAGCAGCCCAGCACTGGGGCAGTTCAGTTAAAAGCCCCCCATTAAAAGCACACCTTCATCTTCTCCTCCTGCCCCCTGCAGCTCTACTCCACACCCGAAGTGGCTGCATTTGCCTCCTCTGGATGCAGGGAGCTTCTGTCTGCTCCAGTGCACCCCAACCCAGATCCCCCAGTACCCCCAGCATTAAGCTACTGGGAACCGCTGGGACCCTTCATGCTTTTCCACTCGGGAGGAAGGACCCTCCAGCTGCTAGCTTTAACCCCCCCCACCATGATTAATTAGCCCTGCAGTGCAAGTGAGTGGAGCCTCACGTGATGCTGATTGGAGCTGATAACGCCAGCACCAGGAGATGTGTGGAGTGGCCCCCCACCATGTCCTCGGCCACACTGCTATGACAAGCCAAGGCCACCCCCAGGGCTCCCCATCACAACCTCCACAGAAAGAGAAACATATGTCCTCCTCCCTGGTCACTTTCCACCAAGGTGAAGAGCAGCCACTGCCAGCAGCAGCTCCATACCCTGTTTGTCAGCCAGACGCTGACATAGCCCTGGCAGTCACACCATGCCCACCCCTCTGGTGCCAAGGGGAGAGCTGGCCAAAGAGGAACCAAAGGTGACAACACTGCAGCCTGATTCCACTCTCGATGCTGGGAACCCTGAGGTCTCAGGGGCTGACGCCTGCTCACCCCAACACAGGTTTTGGGGAACCTGTTCTGCACGTGGATCACTGAAACACCCAGCCCAGACCCAAGAGCTGCCCTTCCTCTGCCTCTTCCTCTGCAAGGAGTACCAGCCTGGCCGAGGGAGCCAGCGCATTCCGTCACACCACACTGCAGGGTTTTAGTGCAGATAATAATTCAAAGTTATCCCCATGTAGATCCATAAGCCAGCAGTCATTACCCACAGAGCCGATGCCTGCACACAGCCGCTTCTGGGGTGGGTTTGGTTTTTTTCTCAGCGATTACCGCAGCAGAGGATTTTGTAGGACACTGCCGCAGTGGAGCGCGGGAGCACAGGCAGCAGCCGGGTGACAACACAGCTTTGAGGACAGGATCCCTCCTGAGCCACCCATGCTGGCACCCAGCACACGCAGAGATGGGCGCTGATCCAGCAGGGCTACGGGGAGGGGAGGTCTGACACAAACAGAGAAAAAGCAATGTTTAACCCCAAAACACTCCTGAGCAAGATGCAGGTCTGAAGCCTTGAGCTGCCTGGCCACAGGGTCTGGGAAAGGTGATCCTGCTCCTGCTGCCTTGCACCACATGGAAGCCGAGGCACAGGAGGGCACAGCACTTCACTTGGGGCAGAAGAAAACAGAAGAGCAAGTGGCTCTCCCACAGCAGCAAATGTTTGTACATATACCCAGTGCTCCCAGTCTACTCCCAGTTCCTCCCACAGTTGTTCCACAAGCTGCAGACTCAACAGCCCACCCCTAGGCTGGCTGCTTTCCCAGCTCTGTGCAGGGTTGAAGAGGAAAGGGTGGCCCTTGGTCAGTGGGTGCTGAACCCTAACAAGAGCTGCCCCATTGTTACCCCCTCTAGATGGCTCCCCTAGCAGCTCCTGGCTAGGAAGCTGAAACGGGGTGCAGGGAGGCCCCCCACGTTTGAGGTCAGAATGGAGGAGCATCTCAGGCAGGATCAGGCTAGGGAAGGGTGGTGGTGAATCCTGCCCTCCCTGCAAATCCTGCCCCAAAAAGGGGCTTTACCCCCAGCAGGGTTGGACAAGCCAAGGTGTCTGCACAAGTTTTGCGGCTCTGCAACCAGGCTGGGTGCAGAGTTTCATGTCAAAAGACTGAATGTCTTGCAGGCCCCTCCTAATGCTGAGTTTTATCTCAGTCCCAGGTGCCTTTTACCTGTCTGAGTACTGCTGGACTGTGACCCAGAGCTCATGGCAGTATCACCCTTGGTTCTTCCAGCAGGCAGTACTTGAGGCCAGTCACTCATGGCTTCACTAGCTCAGCATGGCATCACACTTTGCACACAAATCAGAGTTTCTGGTAAGTGACAGGTCCAAAGAGCTGGCCAAAAGGCTGCAGGCAGGTGGGTTCAGCACCCTGGCTTCAGGAATTGCTCCTCTCTCACATTCACCTCCCACAGGGCTTGTTTTGCCCCATGAGAATGAAGCTGGGGAAATGTTAGCTGGGCAAGCAGGACCCTCTGTACCCATTGCTGCAGCCTGGGAAGTCGGATCTCCACTGAATACCCTGTGGTGACCCCAGCCTGGAGTAACCACACACTGGCACCAACAGCTCAGGGAGCACCATGTGCTGCTGAACATCCCCTCATCTCTATGGGCCAGCAGAGACCACCCGGACTCTCACAAAAAAACCCACAAAACCTCATTAAAACCTCACAAAAACTTAAGGTTAAGATGCTGCTTTCAAAGTTACCATCCTCAGTCCCAGGCCCTCAGGTGGTCCCGAGGTCACCTCCAAAGCTCCATCCAAATCTTCTTAGCTCAGTCTATTTCTAGACCGTCTCTGTATCCAGTCCCTGGTTTTGTTTTTGGGGCTTTAAAAGTAATTTTTCTCTTTTTAACCCAACCCTTCCAGGTCCCACTCTGTGCCCAAACCAGTGGGGTGGGATACAACATGCGTGAGGGGAGCTAACTCCTGCCCTTGCAGACTGTGGCTCGAGATCAGAGCCATCAGGATTTAAGACATTACTGAACAAAAAACCCCAAAAGACCCCAAAGCTGAGCCCTGACCTGAACCGCACCGGGCTCCTGCCTGAGGAGTAGGAGGGTGCAAAGCTGAGCTCAGGCCGGGACCCCCCAGCCTGGGGGCCAGCAGAGAGAGCGCGTGTGGAGTGGAGGAAAGTTCAGAGGGTCCCGTCCCGCAGGCCCCAGCCTGGGGGGCAGCAAGGAGAGCCCGGGTGGGGGCAATTCAGACTGTCCCGTCCCGGAGCAGAACTCCTGCCGCAGGGTGCCGAACCTCTCCCCATCAACCTCCTCCACCTTCGCCTCTCAATGAACCTCCTCAATGAACGTGACATCACCGCCGCCGTCCGAAAAAAGTGCCCAATCAGCATTAGTCCCGCCCGCCCCGGAGCTCATCGACCAATAGCAGCGTCCCCTGCAGCCAAAACATAGCCGTCGCCCAATGAGAAGGCGGCAGGGCGGGGCGCGGCGCGGGGGCAGCTGGAAGATTCGAAGCGAAGGCCGGGCGGGGCGGGCGGCGCGGCCGCAGCCAATGAGTGCGCAGGGGCGGGGCTTGTCCGTGTGCCCCGGGTCCCCCCGACCACCTCCTCCTGACGGCCCCCCCCGGTGCCGGTGTCGGTGCGGCGCGGGGCGCGCTCCGGGCAGCGCTCGGCGGGGACACCCCCCCGCGCCCCCCGGGCCATGTCGGGGACCATGGAGGAGCTGCGGCACCAGGTCATG
>JAOXOE010000787.1:5757611-5800270 GCA_028565055.1 Phoeniculus purpureus | reverse complement strand
CCTCATGGCCCTCCTCTGGACACGGTCCAGCATATCCACATCCTTCTTCTAAAAAGGGCTCCAGAACTGGACGCAGTATTCCAGGTGGGGTCTCACCAGAGCAGAGTAGAGGGGGAGAATCACCTCCTTTGACCTGCTGGCCACACTTCTCCTGATGCAGCCCAGGATCTGGTTTGCCTTCTGGGCCACAAGTGCCCACTGCTGGCTCACGTTGAGCTTCTCGCCCACAAGCACTCCCAAGTTCCTCTCCTCAGGGCTACTCTCCAGCCAGTCGCTGCCCAGCCTGTATTTGTGCATAGGATTGCCTCAACCCAGATGCAGGACCTCACACTTGGTCTTGCTTAACCTCATGAGGTTTGCTTGTGCCCACCTCTCCAGCCTGTCCAGGTCCCTGCCCTCCAGCGTGTCTGCTGCACCACACAGCTTGGTGTCCTCAGCAAACTTGCTGAGGGTGCGCTCAATGTCCCTGTCCATGTCACCGACAAAGATATTGAACAAGATTGGTCCCAGGACTGATCCCTGAGTGTCTCTGTTTGTCACTATCCTCCACTTGGACATGGACCCATTGACAACCACTCTTCCGGTGCGACCATCAAGCCAATTCTTTACCCATCTAGTGGTCCCCCCATCAAACCCATGTTTTACCAGCTTGGAGACCAGAATGTGGTGCGGGACAGTGTCAAAGGCTTTACTCAAGTCCAGGTAAACGACATCAGTCACTCACCCCTCATCCATTAATGTTGTGACCTGCTCATAGAAGACCACCAGGTTGGTCAGGCAGGACTTGCGCTTGGTGAAGCCATGCTGATTGTACCAAATCACCTCTTCACAATTCTCCTGTCTCAGTAGCACATCCAAGAGCATCTGCTCCCTGATCATACCAGGCACAGAGGTGAGACTGACCGGCCTGTAGTTCCCTGGCTCCTCCTTCCTACCCTTTTTGAAAATAGGAATTATGTTGTCCCTTTTCCAGTCAGTGGGGACTTTGCCAGCCTGCCATGTCCCACCACCTCTGTTATGCCCAAGTGCTGACATGGCTAGGGGAACAATGTCCCCTGTCTCCTCATGCCATCAGGGAGGAGACACCAGTCTCACTCCCCTCCTTCTCCCACCCCCCCAGACCTGTTCCCATCACATTCAACTGCACTTGCATATCCCAACCCAAGGAATCCCCCTGGAGCTGATGCTTGCTTCCACCCCAGGTTGCTGCCCTTCACATAGGGCTGAGTTCCCAGAAAGGAGGGAGTTGATTCTGAGTTCATCTTTTTATAGTGGGCACAGGAAAATAAAAATAACCAATAAAAATAGCTGCCAGATGAGGCAGCCAGCAAACCTCAACCCAGGCACGAGGGGCTCCAAACCCACCCAAAAGGAACCAGCTTTCACTCAGAGCCCTGCGTTAGGGGAGGGACTTGGTCTGCTACCCAAGTATCCCATCTTACTGTCAGAGCAGACCTGGGCTCTCAGGGGGAAGGATCCAAGAGAGGGAGGATCCCTGTGGGGCTGATGCTTCTACTTGTGGGACCAAGCACACAGCTCTGAGGACCCCAGAGAGGTCCCTCCTCAGATGGAGAAGGCCTGGCTGTGCCCCAAGGCCTTCACTCACCCCCTGGAAGGGTCCTGGTTCCATTCCTGAGCTGGCTGTGGGAAAAGCTGGGGTGTCACAGTGTGGCCACCAACCTTTCAACCCCCCCAGCGCCAAGCTGTCCCCAGGCTGAAGGATGGCTCTGAGCAGCAAAGCCGGGTCTCTGGGGACCTGCGCCTCCCAGCCACGTCAGCTCCTGTGGCCACCACAAAATACAGCCAAAGAGGAGAGACGTGACTGTGATAGGTGGCTCTGACCCTGGGTGACAGCACTGGGACAGGACCTTGCAGCGTGCACCTGGTGAAAGCAGGTACTCAACAATCCAGCAGGAGAGAAATGCTAAATTCCATGGATTTTGCTTGCTCCACTTGTTTCCCAAATATTTTGTCATTTCATGGGAAAGGAGGCTCAAACCAGCATTAGCAGCTTAGAGCTGTGACCATCAACTAGAGAAGGAAAGGGGACGGGGTCACCTCTCCAAAACAGTTCATCGAAATGTCACACGTCACAACAAGATTGCCGCTGGCTGCTCCCCCTCGGCTCAGCTCTGCCACAGGCTGCTGCTGTGTTTGCAGCTCTGGGGCTTTTTGAGGAGCCCAGACACTGCTGTAGCGGCAGCACAGCAAGTTCACTGTGGTGCAGGAGCTCCTACCCCACTGCATCCAGCCCTGGCAGAAACAGTTTAGAAATAACTATAGAATAATAGCTAACTAGATAGCAGTAACTAGATAATCGTAACTAGATAGAAATAACAGGTTTAGAAATAACCCCAGGGGCAAGGGTATTGGCTATGGGGCACTGGACCAGCCTCATGAACAAGCTGATGATTGCTGTAGGCACAACATGGCTGAAGCATCCTGCTGCCTCTCTGTCATCTGCATCTGAGAGCCCGGATGCTGGAATAAGGTGCAGAGGACAAATAACTGTGTGCAAGAAAAACTAGCACCTAACCTATGCAACAGCCTCTGCCAGTGGTGCCTCCTGGCCTGAACGACATGGAAGCCACTTCCTGCACCACCCAGGCAACACTCAGTCGGTCGTGGGCATCCTATAAGCAGCTGTGAATCTGCCACTGCGCCCTGTGGTCTGCCGACATCTCCCCAAGCAAGGGCAAGGTGAGAGGGCAAA
Source organism: Phoeniculus purpureus (assembly GCA_028565055.1). Lineage (NCBI taxonomy): Eukaryota > Metazoa > Chordata > Aves > Bucerotiformes > Phoeniculidae > Phoeniculus > Phoeniculus purpureus. The sequence continues at coordinate 5,797,557 of JAOXOE010000787.1, read as the reverse complement.
ACAAGAAAGGAGCAACAGAATAATGAAGTAAAACCTTCAGGGAGCTGGTCACCCAAAGGCAGACTCAGGCACTGTCTTTAGCTGGAGAGACACAAAGGCAGCACTGAGATGCTGCATCTGATCATATGGAGTCCAGGCAAGGACAGGGATGTGAAAACAACCCAGCAAAGGAAGGGTGAGCAATTTTTTTCAGCATCACAAGGAGTATAAGCAAGAGGGTGTTTTGCAGAGGCTTCCAGCACATCCACCAATTCAACACAACCCCCAGGAAAATGGACTTCCCCATCCAACCTGGCCTTGAACACTCCCAAGGATGGGGCAGCCACAACTTCCTTGAGCAACGTGTTCCAGCATCTCACCACCCTCATAGGAAAGAATTTGTTCCTCATGTCCAACTTCAATCTCTGCTCTTCAAGTCTGTAAACCTTTCCCCTTGTCCTCTCACTACAAACCCTTGTCAAAAGCCTTACCCCAGATTTCTTGTAGCCCCTTCAGATATTGGAAAGCTACTAGAGCCTCTTCCAGTTCTCTGATCTCTTCTAGACACCTTCCAGGAGCTCCATGTCCTTATGCTGGGAACTCCAGAACTGGACACAGTACTCCAGGTAGGGTCTCACCAGTACAGACTAGAAGGGGAGAGTCCTCTCCCTCAACTGACTGTCACTGCTTGTTTTGATGCAGCCCAGGACACAGTTGGCTTTCTGGGCTGAGTGCACACTGATGGCTCCTGTTACATTTCTGCTCCACCACCACCCCAAAGTCCTTCTCCTCGGGGCTGTCTTCCATCCTTCCTCCTCCTCTGTATTTGTGCATGGGATTGTCTTGACCCAGGTGCAGACACTTGCACTTGCCCTTGTTGAACTTCATACTGTTTGCATGAGGGGATGTGGAAGCTGAGGCTTTTGAGCCTCCCACCCTCATTTCTGCTGTACACAGCTCCCTGCTGCAAACCACACCAGAGCAGCTCTGGATGGCTGCAGGAACCCCAGAGCCAGCCAGTGCCCTGGTGGGCTTGGACAAAGTTCCTCTTGCTGCCCCAAAACAAAAGTTGGTACCAAGAAAGCCCTGAGAGCAGGTAGCAAGCCCTGGCACATCTTCCCAGCTCGCAGCATGAAAAACAACAAATGGGGATTCAGCCCCAAAACTCTGGGAATCAGAGACACATTCCCTGCAGCCAGAGCAGAATGGGGGCCAAAGAGAGGGTGTGAAGCCCCACAGAAGGACTCTTGGAAGAAGCAAATGGGGAAGCAGAAGGGTCTTAGTCCCTATACCACAGGGCAGCCCTGGGGCAGGTCCATCCAATGGTCTGAGCATCGATCACACTCAGCTTTTGGTGGGAATGTGAAGTGATCAACTGTGAGAGTGTAGGGAAGGTGCTGGCTGCCGTGATTGCTCTTCATTAACACGCAGAGACATTCCTTACCATAAAAAGCCAAGGAGCATGCAGAGCCAAGCCCAGCACTGTGCAGCGTTGGACATGACTCAGGCACTTGAGGTCAGCCCGCAGGCCCCCCCGCCCCGCTTCCACCCCAAGGGGTTAGCTCTGGCAAAGCTGCCGCTGCTCTCAAAGCAGGTCTGGCTGCCACAGTGGCTGTTCGGTGATACCAAGTCACCTCCCCATGTCCACTCTCCACACAGCAGAGAGGCAGGCGGTGTGGGAACAGTTAGAGCTGGGACAAGCTGGAATTAGGGAACAAGGATTAGGTGGCTCAGCTTTAGCTCAGGGACAATGAGGGTCTTTGGACTCCCACCCAAGATCCCTCCAGACACCCCTTCCTCTGTGTACTCAACACCTCCAACTCCTTGCTGTGTGGCTGCCACCAGGTCAGGCTTTCTTAAACGCTCTTACCTTCCTCCAGATGTGGCTAGGACATCCCTGGGGTACAAAACAACCCAGCCAGCTTCTGGCGCTGGTAACAGAAAGACCAGGAGAGAGAACGACGTTTTGCATCCCATCTCTGACCACAGCTCTCCAACCCTGAGGGGAGCTGGACCAGCTCCGCACCAGCCCCAGACTGGTACCGCTCTTCTGACAGCAGAGCCCAGGAATGATTCTTTCACTGCACAAGGCCTTTCCTGAGTCTCTGCAGAACCAGAACCTAAGGGATCTAAAGTTTTCTCTGGGCTCTGGTTTGCACAAGAGCATCAGCACAGGGAGGACACCAGGTCCCACTCACTAAGGCTCAGATGTCACAGGCAAAGTGGCCCCCATCCCTCTCCTGGCTTTGTCTGCAGCTGTTCCAGGTGACTCCTGACCCTGTGATCGGCCGCAATAAAACACATTTTACAGCCTCTGCCTGAGCACATCAACAAATTCCACCCACCCTCCTGAAGGAAGAACTTCAGACCAGGCCACTGCAGCAGCATGAACAGACCCAGGAGATGGAATCCAGCTCCTCCTGGGGAATGTAAGTGTGTGTATTCCACAGGCTGGACATTGCAGTAACGCAAAGCCAGCAGCACTCTACTTACGCTTGAGAACACCCTGTCCAGCGCCTGACAGCTTTCAGAGGTAAAACTGCTAGTTCTGAAATCTTGGGTTTCCTCAAGACTTCCAGATCTGAGAACAGGAGGGAAGGTCCCAGCACGAGGGACTGTGAGCTGCAGGGCCAGACACATGAGAAACAGACAGACAGGTGTGGGTAGGATCCATACTCACACAGTGGTCCAGCTCTGGGCTGGACAAACCTTTACAATCTGCTGGGTTTCAGGTGTTTGCTGCACCACTGAGAGCAGGTAATGCTTCATACCACACTTAGAGCCAGGCTGATGCAGAGGCTCTCACTGCTCTGTCACACTACTCAAGTCTACCACCCCCCTGTGACTACTGTCCCATTCAGAGCCAAGCCACTGCTGGGACTGCTCATGAAACTTTGGGGTGAAACACCCACTGTGCACAAATGGGCTGCAGCCTGCCAGGCACCACCTCAGCCAGATCCCACAGAAGGTTTACCACATGGTGTATTTTTACACTCACCAGATCCGCTGTGTATCAAGCTTGAACGTTTACACCCAAACACAAACTACGATCCCCAGAGCAGCCAGCACCCACAGCCTCTACTCGAGAGCCACACAAGGAGCAAAATACAGCCTGGAGGTAGCATTTCCACAGGTTTATAAATCTGATAAATACAAGTATAACACCCTGCCCACCACAATGGGGCAGGGGAGAAGGGAAGGGAGTCCCAAAGGGTGCTGAGAGAGTGCTGCCTTCTACTGGGCAGCTGGAGATCTATGCTGATGTGTCAAACAGCTTCTCAATCATCTCCCCCACCTGGTCGACCTGGTATTTGATGTACTTCTCAGGGTTCTTGGTGAAGGGTACATTGACATATCTGCAAAAGAAGATGACCCCTGGGTGATAAGTGACTGGAACACAGCAGAGATCCTCTGGTTCCTCCTCTGCCACAGAGCAGTTCCAGTCCAGACATGTCCCACTTGACTCCGACAGCGTATCTTGTGGGGACCAAGCAACCTGGTTACTAACAGTCACCCGAGCTTTACACCAATAGCTCAGAGTGGCTCAGAAATTTTTGCTAGAAAATCCACACTCACCCTGATCAAGGGATTGGGGTCACAATTAGCAGGGTTCAGCCTGAGGAGAAGCTAAGACAGGACAGTAGAAAAGTGCCTCAGCTCAAGCTACTCTGGGCCCTGAAGACCTCAGCAAATCTAAAGAGAGGACAATATGTAAGAGGTTGTCACCTGTTCAAGAAGGCACCGTAGGTCTCTTTCACAATAGTTTTCTGTGCCCGGCGGATTTTGTCCCGTTGCTCCACGTCTGGGATTGCCCAGGCCTTCTGAATCTTACAGAGCTCCTCCAGCCCATCATTAAAACCCTGTCCAAGGCAACGCTCCATGAGTGTCTCATCAGCAGTCACATCTCTATACAGATCAATGTTCTTCCCCTCCACAGCTGATCGCTGACACACAGGTCTCCTCCAGAGGCAGATCTCTGGTCTGTCCCAATCAGCTTGGAGATGTTCTTGGCCATCTGAAATCTCCTTACCTTAAAGCGCTCCTTTATCATCTGCCTCTCCTTATCCTTGAGCTGCAACAAGGAGGGAAAGGATTTTATTTCATTGCCAGAAATAAATTTCCATCCATCTGTGCTCACAAACCCCCATCCAACCTCAGTAATATCTAAATCTCCTTGGCTTGAATTCCCTCTCCTAAAGCAAGGAGGAGAGAAAGCTGCAGTGAGCAGCACATTCTAGATTCAGCAACTGGCTTTCAGCTGAAGTAGGTTTAACAAGGGCAATTTACAGCCAGAGCAGACATAAAAATAGACTTATTTATGCTCCCAGCCCTCTCTGAGGGGAGGTTCTCAAGGTTTTGAAAATCCAGAATAGAAGCATCCGCTCAGGTGAAAATATAAGGATGAAGGCAGAGATTAAAAGACTCGTATGAATCTGGGGGCAGGGGTGTTCAGAAGGCAGTGCTGCTCCCCATCTTGTCCCAGCCTCAGTACTCACTCTGCAGAGGAATAATGGCATGAGATAGAAAGGTTTCTAGGAACTATTTAATATGACAAAGGAGAAGATGCTTCTAGCAATTTCTCTTCCTCAAAACCATCCTCTCACCTTCACTCCTGGTTGAAAGACAGGCAGGTTTCTCTCCAAGACATAATCTGTCACCTTCAACCAGCTGCATGTGAAATGAGATAGAAAAGAGGTTAAGAGGATTTACTCACAGTTTACCTGAACATGTGTCTTCACCCAGGACCGAAACACCAGCCCACACCCCAAAATGTTCCACAGCAACCCCTGCCCAAGTGAAACTAATTGCTTAGAAACCAAAATACTTGGCTTTGGTTTCAAACGAGTTCCTGTTTGAGGCCAATCACTGCCAACTGGATCCCGAGTTGTTCCCAAACCGATAAAACTAAGGCAAGAGCAGAGGTTGTCACCTGACCTGCGCTGGTAGGTCTGGATCTGCTGTTCAATGAGTTCCCGGTAAGACCTCTCAGCTGTTTTCTGTGTCACAGCTACCAATTGGATCAGCTCAGACCTGAAAGATGAGACAACCTGAGGAAGCAGGTGATCCAGAGGCTCTAAGCACTGTAACATTTCAAGCTGCTACCAACAAGTTCTTTTCTGCTCTTTATAATAAAAGGAACCTTGAAATGCATAAACTGGGAGACAGAAGCTACTCTAAGTTAGTTTCCAAAATGACACCCAGCCCTCTCAAGATCAAGGGATTCTCTACAACCTAAAGCACCTGTGATACTTTTATCTCCCACTCTCATGTAAGGTGATGTTTGTAACAGTACAAGGCTTTCGAAAAGGCAGTTGCAAGAGCAGAGATCCGACCGGTCAGCAAACAAACACAGTGCAGAGCTCTGCTCCAAAACTGTGCTCAGAGCCAGCTTGGAATTCAGGGAGATTTACCTAGGCAAACACTTACTTTTCCAGAGATTTCAGAATGTAGTTGTAGTTGTTGTGCAGAAAAATGGCACTCAAAGCTGGGTCTTCATAAACCTTGGATTTACTAAGAAGGTTAAGCTGTAAGTTGCCCAGCACTTTGCCTTAAAGGAGGAAAAAAGAGAATGAAAAGTTCATGGGTGATCAGACTCAGCATGACTGTGACACAGGCTCAGATCTCAAAGCAGCCGAAAGACCTGATCCCCACTGAATCAATCATCACAAGGCAGCACCATGATCTCCTCTCAATGTCTTGCTGTCAGAAATGCAGGACTGAGATTTTACTGAGCCATTCTGGCAGCTGAAGCCTCTGTGGAGTTGAAAGTGCACAGCACTGGGTAAGAACGGTTTGAGGCAACTGATGACAAAAGCTCTGCAGCACAGTAAGCTGCTGCAAGCTCTGTGCTGTCCAACTGGAAGAGCCTGAAACCCCCAGTTTGATCCCTTTTTCCATCCCTCTCATCAGATTCCAGCTCAAAACCACAGAAAAATCTCATGGAGTGAGTGACACAGCCTGTGCTCTTCACCCAAGAGGGAGCACTAAGTGAAGCAACAGTTAATGGTGTGGAAACAGAAGGTGTGCAGTGTACTTACAGATGTAGGTGCTCAGCAGCCGTCTGCTGAACTCTGAACTGTAGCTACTTGCTGAGGAGCTGGTCTCTGAAAAGAAAAGTCTCTGGCCAGTTATCATGCCATGGGGAAGAGGGGTACAAGTGGCAGCCTGCTTCTATTCAAACAAGCCTTGGCCCTGTTGCTATGGAATTTGTGCTGAGCTTGTCAACAGCAAAATTAGTTCCTTGCCTCAGAGCTGACTGTCAGTGGCTTATTCAGGGTGAAGGGGGAAGAGCTCTGCACCCCTCAGTCCTGTCTGCATCAAGTGCTGAGCACCCCAGCAGAAATCTCTCCTTTCCTTCCCACTGCTCAGAGGACATCCTCTTGATCAGAAATAGAGTCATTAAACACATCCTCCCCCATCCTTCCCCTACCACACAAAAAGGATTTGTGAGCACTAGAAATTGGCAACTGGAGAACAAATGAGCTGGAACTGTTAACAGCAGGCACAGGTCAGTAACTGAAACAAGCAGAAGGGCTCTGGGAAGTTTCCACCATCCTCATGGTTGCTGACAGGACCTGCTTGGTGCTGTACAAGGGGCTGCACCAGCAGGGCATCCTGCCTTCATGAGCAGTAACACCAGGCTGGCACATGTTCCTCTGTCTATGCATAAGAGATGGCTTTCTGCCTTCAGGGCTTGTGGGCACGGCTCCCACGGGACGCACGTGGGGTAACTGTCTCCTCCTTCCCTACCAAAGAGTTTGGCAGCAGGGCCTGGCTGAAGTGGTCCAAGTTTATAAGCACCCCATGGGAAAAGGCCTTGCAGCTCCTGTTGCTGGGAGTTGGACAATGCGGGGCTGAGTGCACATGGGATGAAGCACAACACCAGCTGGGTCAATTTGCTGCTCATGCCAAAGAGATTCAGTGCCATGAGAGCATCTTCAGCCTGTTTCAGCTCATGTGGCATCCCTCATTGTCTGCTGGTGACAAGCCCTCCCCCATTCTCTCCAGCCCACTGGAAGGAGTTACTTACATCCTCCTCCCTGTATTTTTCCCCCCTTTTCAACTACGTGTTAGTTTATTTACCGCTCCTGGAGGATGAAGAATTAACATACATCACCAGAGTAGTAGGTGTGGGTAAGTCTGCTTACCTCTGGGATCTAAAGGAATATTGTATGTATCCCCAAGAACTACAGATTAGGCAAAGCAGAGAGAAAAGGGGAGGGAGGAGAGAGAAAAAGAAATGCAAAAGTGCAAAAAGACAGGTTAGAGACCACTATCCATTAGAGAACAAAGCAGATATTAACACAGAGCAGCCACAGCCAGCCACACAGGAGAGTAGCCATGAGTCCCTCCAAGGCCACAAATGGAGTGGAGAACACAGGGGAAAGGCAGAGTCTGACCTCCTCCTGCTAGAGATGATGTCCTGTCATTATATTTAACAAGACACCTCATTCCATCCAGTTCAAACCCACAAAGAAAACCTTCCCCTCATGCCAACAGCATTCAGTCCATTAAACAAACTGCGTAGCCTGTATCACCTACCCAAGAACCAGAGCAAAGCCATCCCACCCTCGCTCTGCACTCCAGCATCACCGTAGGGCTATACAGGGCCCTACAAGCAAAGGACCGGCACTGCTGCATTTAACTGATCAACTTTGCTTTTGCTGCCACTTGAGGCAAATGTTGCAGAAAAATATGCACCTATTTCCCACCACTGAGGATCACTGGGGGTCTCCAGAGTCCCACACTTGAGCTGGCAGCTGCATTCTGTCCTTAGAGAGGCACCCTTGGGGGCAAGTCACCATCCCAAAGCAGACAACTGTTTGCAGAAGCAACTTCTCCCTTACACCTCACTGACATAATCCACTCTGCCATGATGATGTTTGATCTACAGTGATGTCAGGTCCACAGCTTCACCAACATTTACCAACCAGCATCACTCACAATGACAATGGCTCTGTCCTGTGTGGGTGCAGAGCAGAAAATGGAGCTGTTTCTGCACAATAACAGCACCGATGCAAAGATGGAATGTGTGGCAGCAGATGCTCCCTACAGCCTGACTGCAAGTGGAGAGAACACAATTTACAAAACCTGGGCTGTGGGTGATGCTGTGTGTGGCTCTGAGGTACAAGCTGTCAGCCCAAGCTGCCAGATCCATTATAATTACACTAACTTCAAGTGTTAATAATTGGACAGACTACAAAGGGGCCCATCCATGATTCCTCAAGCTTATGAGATAGGAGCCATCATAAAAAAAGAAAATGGCTGGTGTATCGTGGAGGTGGTCACATTTTGTTGCATGACCAATATAAACTATAAAAATCCTTTGCAATTAGCCCTGTGACAGATCTCTGCTGCACGACAACCTGTCACAACTTTGAAACTGCAAGAAAAAACTCAGACCACCTCTTCAGCGGAAAGCCTGGGAGGGTCTGAGAACACTGAGCTTGCAAGTGAAGACAGCACAAGGCAATGGCTAGAGACGTGGCAAGAAGCAGAAACCTCCTGGCTTGAGTTAATTTAGAACTGGCAGAATTTTTGAGCAGGAATTGCAGATTAAAGTCTGGAGGCAGCTGTGAGCTTCCCCCTTACCCTGCTCACAAAGGCCTCCCTAATCCTCTCCAAAGAGCAGCTGGTGGCCTGTTTCTCCCCAGGTCCCTTCACTCCCTGAATCTTCAGATCTCTACCTCTCTAGACTGCTCTATTCCAACCTGCTTGAAAACTTGAGCTCTGCATGGAACCAAAAAATCACTCCAGCTGATATGCAGCAACATTCTATCACAAGAGGCAGCAGCTCTCAGCTTCTCATCTATACATTTCTTCCTGGAATTAGCCTCTTTAACATCCTGGAGTGCAGAGCAAAAACTTTTCTCTAATAGAGTCTGTGGCACACAAACAGCTCAGGAACAGCAGCTTTCCCATGACTAAATGCTGAGGAGAGTCACAGAATATCTTTGGCTGGAAGAGACCTTTAAGATCATCCAGCCTCTGACCCAGCACTGCCAGGTCACCAGCTGCTGCTGCTATTTTGCAACCTGAGGACAAGGCAGAGAAAGGCAGCAGTTCCCCCTCTCAACCACATGACTAAGGCACCCTCTCACAACACCACAGAGCACATCAGCAAGAAACGCCATCCTGACAGGAGTCAGTCTAGAAGGCCAGCAGGGAAACTCTCTGCATCCCTTGCAGTTCTCCAGATAACCAACTACATGGTCATGGCAAATGGAGGACAGGACAAACCACAGGGTGAAGGACAGGAGGAGAACAAGCTCACAGTGCAAGTTGATGTTTGATTACTTCACGGAAAATGTCCAGACAATCTGAGGAAGGAAATACACACTCAAACAAGCCCCGTGCACGTATGTACCTTGTGATGCCAGCATGGCACCAGCTGTCTCCTGGAAATCCAACAACTGCTGTAGGAAAAGGATGGCCTGGAAGCAAAGGAGAGAAATTATGAGTAACCAATACTGCATCACTTACAATCTGCTATTAATGACCATGAAGGACCACTTGTCCCCAACTACACAAAAACCTTAAAGGAACAAATCACTACAGTCCTTTGAGTTGCTGGGGTTTACCCACAGACACATCATAGCTTAGCTTATCTCTCCACCGAAGGTAGGTAATTGCTTGTATAGTGGAAAGACAGTTTGAGAAATTGCTCTGCAGAAGAGAGCTTCTTCAGCAGCTGTTTTTCACAAAGGATGGTTCAAATCATCATCACATACATTGCTGGTGAGTTCATGAACTGTCCCATCTTTTGGCATGTTATATTCCTTGTCCGGATCGTTCTGAGAAGGGAAGAGAGACATAAGGTAGCATGGAAGGAAGTTGAAGGTGTCTACAGTACAACTACTGCTGCGGTGAGCTTGCAAGACGTTGTTTATCCAGCCTCCCTCAATATCCTCAGACCTGGCTCTTGCAGTGTCACCTCCTGGTGTTCAGAAACCACAGCTCCAGTGCACCAGCAGCTCAGAACCACAGGGCTTTGCTCTGCATGTGACCATCAGATGTTCAGCTCAGCCACTGGGTAGTGCATTCGCTAAGTCTACCTTACACAGGGACAGTTTTAAAAGGAGACCTCCAAGATATTTCAAGTCACCAATTTTTCTTTAACCGAGATTAAATTCTGAGACTGAATTGGTATCCGCAGAGGCCTGGAAGCTCATGTCCAATTTTTTGTAGTATGTCTGTTAAGAGTCCTAGGCAGAGACCTCCTGTATTTGAAGTCAGCACCAAGCATTTGGTGTTTGCAGCTGACCATCCAGAATGATCCAGCAAGATCCTGCTTTAAAATCACAAACTGTGTGGTCTCATGGAAAACTGAAACTCAACTAAGGGTCCTGCTCAGAAAACCCCTCTTCCAAGCTGCTGGAAGGAGAATCTTACCTTAATGTTGTCTGCAAACTCTTCCAGGGCCTTTGCACCAGTGGTCTCCATGGAGGTGATCAGCCCTGGCAGTTTGTTCTTGGTACCTGCTGCAGTTCCCTGGAACACAATTCCATAACAGATTAGAGGAAGGAAACAAGCAGAATCTGAACTGTCATCCAGCACCTACTCTCACTGATCCCCCCACCACAGCATCTCACTCTCAACTCCCCATATGCCAGGAGAACATTTACAGCACTATCAACAACACAGGAAATGCCACATTCTTCTTCAGGCCAGAAAAGGAAGCGTTGTGAGCCTAACTGTGACCAGGCCTTGCCACCTTTCATGTTTCTGCTTACTCAGTATCTGATACAGGAGGTTGGGGCATCACAGTCACCAGCTGGAAGCAGATAGAAGGGAACCTTGCTAAACCTGGATGCCATATGTGATACCTGGAGTGCCTTGTGGTATGGTCCAAACAGGCTCTCCTCAGAGAAGCCCATCTTCAGTTGACAGTGAGCACACCCTAAACAAAGCCCAACATCAGAGATGAAACACCTCAGAGGCTATGGATACAGTTAGGGTGACACCACCTTCCCATTCTGGCCGAAAGTTCTCTTTTCAACTACAAAGAACCGCTGCTGAGAGATGTGGAGTTGCTGATTCACTGTCACAGAACAAGCTGCATCTGTGTCACTGCCAGTCCATACAGGAGGACAGAAGCAGTATGGCTTTGTTCAAAGCCATCCTTTTCAAAGAGTTCTTCAGACAACCCAAGCCACAGGACCCTTTCCAATCCCACACACTTACCTGCAAGACCTGGTCAAATTCTGGCTTCATCAGTTTAAGATGCTTAAGGATGGGGAAGATGGTGAGCACAGCCGAATAGTCGTGTCGGATAATGGCCTTCCGGGCAGCTGAGACAATGTTATCCCCCTCCATGATCAAGTTATCTAATGACTCCTGCAACAAAGCCAGAGGTCAGAAGGAAGCAGCAAGAGGCTCAACACAGGATACCCATTAAGGACAACAGTTTAGCTGATGGGTCATTTGTGGTACCCAGCAAGTGTCTCAGAGGACACATTCTCCAGAGTCTGTGTGAGCCCCAGTTCCCTGAACAGGTCCCAGAGGACAACCATAGCAGTAGTGGTGCTCTCAGACACCCACAGCAGGTAGTAGAGTTCACTTGCTCCTAAAGAATAGGAAAAGAAGACTCTGTATTTATCTTTACAAGAGAAGTCAAGCAGAGAGGCTCCACTGACCTGGATGAGAGAATCAAAGGTCTTCTTCTGGTGGTGCTCCGGCACGATTTCTGTCAGGAGCTGGTACTCACTCTGGGCCAGTCTGACGAAGGCACTAACGCAGTGAATGTATGCATCAATCTCGATGTCAAAGACGTCGTCCCTCCCTGGAAGAGCAAGATGGTTTTAAGAGAGAACAAAACTCACACTGAGCTTCCAGCAGCTCTGGTCACTCTGAGGCCTTTGTTTACACATGAGCACAAGGTTCGTCTGCACAAGGTGACTCTGGCTTTGCACCCATCCTTTCATGACAAGTCATCCTCTAACTGAACCTGCCTCAGGTTTGTGCATGGGATGCTGGGCATACCCTGAGGAGGCAAAGTCATCTGCAGGTCAGGAAACAGGCACGTCAGGACACCAGCTCCTTCCAGTCTCATGACAGAGGGCAGGTTTGGAGCTCTTCTGGGATGCTGATTACATTGACTCAAAGGCTTGAACATGGAGTACTAAACTCAAGACGGTTTGAAGTGAATTATTCAACACCTTTGCTTACATTTTTAGGATTGTCTCCATCTGTCATACAGATGAAAATCTGCCATTTTGCATCAACATTTCTGGGAAATCAAGGCTGTTCTGGAAGGCAGCTTCATCTCATGGGCAGAAACAGAAGATAAAAACCGGGAAGATGAACATTTAAATCCCATGAAGTAGGAATATCAGCAAGGCTAGGTGAGCTAACTGCCACTCAGTGCTGCATACAAATACAAATATTCCAGTGCTAGCATAGGAACATCTCACACATCCAAGAACCTACGTGGTAGGTGTGAGAACTGCTGCTATGATACAAGGGCTCACACCAAGTTATGCCAACCACTAGCTGGACGTGTCAGCAGGACAGACACAAACGTACTCCCACCATCCTGCACTACTCAGACCCCTGTAGGAACCACTCCAACACAGTAACATTACAGAAAGGCCTTCTCTAAGCTATGGGCTGCTGCTTCTCTTCTCTCAGCAACATTCGCAACACTTGATGGAGAAAGAACCAATTATTCCTTACACTGACAGGCTGAACTTTTAGAAGTTCTGGTCAGCAGGGTACCCACAAACATGATGTGGCTTTATAGGCTGCCTGCAGTGAAGAGTGGCCCACTGGTCTGCACTTCACACGTGACCCTGCTCCTGTTTGCTTCACTTCAGTACTGATCAAGTCAGTAGCTTGATCAGTAGTTACCTAGAGGAAAGTGCTCCTCAGCATGATGGCCACCAGTCCGTGGCTGAACAAAGCTGAGGTTCCCTGTTTGAGGGCTTGGGGTTTGTGTGATTAGTAGGAACAAATTCTACTGAGAAGAGCCAGACTTCTTAGCCAGAGAAGGCCCATGCTCCAGGACTGCCCACAAACACAGACAGCCACTGGCTACAAAACTACAGTGAAACATGCTGGAATGAAGGGATGTTAGCCAGCTTGTTATGAAGTGACAACACAGTACTTACCAGCAGCCGGCCCATGCTTGTCGCTCAGGGTATCGGAAAGGTGTTTAACTCGTAAATCATGCTCATGACCTAGTGAGATGTCAGCCGGCACAAACAGAAGGCGCAATTTATCCAGGGTGGTTACAGCATGGATGCTCACACTGGCTGGAAGCTGCTTCAAGCTTGGCTCATTAGATCTGATGGAATGTTTTTCCCTACACAGTCCCAGGAATTCTACCTGACCAAATCTCTTTGCTGGGCTATGTAGCAGCAGCAGCCCTTTGAAACCTGATGAGAAGTGTGAGTTAAGTCATTTGTTGGGCCACAGGAACCCCCTAATGGGATAGTAAGCACCAAAAGTCCAATTTGGACCCACAACCACTACAAATTTGAACTCAAAGTCCATCTCCTGCTCAGCACGAGAATTTTTTCCCCCCCAAATGATTTGTGTTAGTCACCATCTGGGATTTAATAGACTACAGTGTAGGTGCTGAAGGGATCTGTTTTGTACATATATGCAGCAGGAGGTAGAAAGGTCTTACAGATGCTTTACAGCAAATGACCTCTTCTCCCTTATCTGGTACAACCTCTATGAACAGAGGACATCAGAATGTGGGAGATGACCACGTAGGTAGATCTCAATGGAAATGATGTAAAGGCACAATGCACTGAGCTAACTGTGATCTGACACTTCACCATCAGGTTTGAAAGGTCATTAGGAAACTGCATGTCTCAAAGTCCAGATGAAAAGAGAACAGAAACACCACAAGCAGATGTCATGAGAGCAGAGCTTCCATTAGCCAGGTGACTGTGTCAACTGCTTTAAAGTAACACTCCTCTCCACCTGTCCTCATGTTTACAGAGACTTTGAAATTCAGACACTAACTCAGAAAAATAGTTTGGCCCTCCAGCATCTCCTTGGTTCTCCAAGGAGAGCAGTACCTATCCAGTGCTGTCCACCAAGCACCAGGCTAGTGGAAGTCCCATGTGGAAAAGCAAGGTTGATACACAGAGAAAGTCGAGGATGAAGTAGCTGGAGCTGTGATTACCTTCCATAGGAATGAGGTTAGAGGCCCCCTTTTTCCCATCTAGACCATGCTGAGAGTACTGTTTCAGAAGGTTCTGAGCTTTACGGATCGTGCCTGTCACCAGAGCCAGAAAGAAGAGACAAGAAGACCTAGAAAATGAGTGAAAGAAAAACCCAGAACACAAGCCCTCCACCAGCCAGTCACCTGTACCCAGCAAGAGGATGCCGGACACCAATGAGCATGCTCAGTACAGGAACATGAACCCCAAACTCATGTTTGAGTGTGCAGCTATGATAGCATTTCCAGACTGCCTCTCTGTGTTGAGGGTCAGGGCATGAATTCCAGCCAGGGTTCCAGAACTGGGGAGTGCCCAGTGCACTTTGGAAAGGTGGCCAGGTGACAAAGCTCCACCACAGAAGGGAGGTACTGAAGCACCCTTCCCTGTTATGAGTTTAATTAAGCTGGTACTCTGTGAACAAGCGTACAAGGTTTGCTCCTTTGCCTTAGCTGTAGAAGCACGGTTTGAGTACAGGTAATTCCTATCTGGCAACATGTTGCCTGCTCTGAAGAGGTACAATCACAGTTAGACATGCCCTTCTGAGGGTATTTTCTGAGCATGCTCAACACAGACCCATGAGGAGCCCCATGGCCCAGACAAGGAATGATCACTGGCATTGCAGGAAGCGATAAAAAGGTGACAACCTCTGGGCTCCAGGGAGCAATTGCAGCAGCAATTCCCATCACAGGAATCACAGAATAATGGATGCTGCCCACCCATGTCTAACTCGCATTAAGTCACCCTAATCCCCAAGACACTTCTCTTGAACTGCAAATCAATTAAAACCATGGAAAAAAAAAATAACACTGGGTTAAAAGATTTATACTTAACACACACAAAAAACAGACAGAACTGAACAAAAGCCAGCGCTAGATATACAGCTAGAAGGCACAAAACAAAGCATTAATGTGACAAGTGAAGACTAAGCACTGTTCCCACATTAAAAGGTTAGTTGTCATGCGACAAGCTACAATCACCATAAGCACATGGACACACTCGCACCACAGAACTTCGCTGTTGCCTGCACAACAGGGAACAGAAAGTTTTGGGAAGGTAGAAGGAGTTTCTATAGGAGACCCACATGAAACACAACTAGGCTGCAGTAAATGAAGGAGGATCCAAGAAATAAAAATGCTGTTGTCAAAATTAAGAATTGTCCTTCCACTTTAAATTAACGAATATCTCAAACATGCTGAAAATCCGAGTTCTACCAGTAACTGAGCTACAGTGCAGCCTGAAAGAGAATGTTGGCTGCCTAAATGCAGGACTGCTAGCCTGAGAGGAAGCCCAAGTACACAGCACTGCAGAACAGCATCCTGGGGTGCGGGACAGCCTCCTCCCATAAAGGGATACATGACAGGGGCTCCCCAATCTCTAACGGGGGAGAACAGGATAGAGAAGTTCCTAATGAATTACCCACCTGCCTTAACCTGGTGCACTTACTAAATAGCAGAGCACGGTCCCTAAAGCATAATATTTCACTGGCAACATTTTTCTTCCACCAGTTCAGAGTGTTCTCCAACACTTAAGAAAAAAAAAAAAAGATATACATCTATAAACCACATCTTTTTCCAGCAGGAAATTTCGCCCCTCTAGAGCCACACACCACTCAGGGAGGTGAGAAGACTTAACACCCTGGCTGTGCTGCCGCTGATCGTGTTATAGGATCAAATGAGGGCTATGCCTCTTGTTCCAAGCCCCCCGATGCTCTTCACACCCAACACTTCCTCTTTATTCTTAGCTACTTTCAGACACCTTAAGAACCTGGGCACAGCAAGTTCCTCTGAACAAGCAGTGCTGCAGCAGGCTCTGAAGAGATGCACTAAGCTCTTTTTTCCTGCTGTTAACATGGCCCAGCTGATGCAGAACAGCTCAACGCAGGTACTAGTCTTCTACCAGTTCTTTCCTTTTCCTCCACCTTCAAGCACTCAGGAAGAGGAGAAAAATTTTTTTAGAAGAAGGTAAATTGGTGTGAAAACCAAGCAGGCAGTACTACTGCTGCAGCTGTCAACAAGATCTCAGCTCATAGGCATGCAGTACACGGCTCCACAGCCCACCCCAACAACTCCTCAGCCAGGAGTTGAAACACCTCTGCTGCTCTTTATTTGCAAAAGCACAATTACCTGTATCTACACCGACACACACCTAGCGTTTGGTGTGCTTCAGTGCTGCTGTATCCTTCCTACTTAGCATTGTAATTAGGCTTTAATGGATTCTAGTGGAAGCCAAGTGCTTTTGTTCCATGATTGTTTTCCCCTATTAGGCAGCTCGAAAACCAAATGGGGCTGCGCTTCAGCTACTAATGAAAACATCACATTCAAGCCAGGCAGCGATCAATATGGGAAACAGGGACAGGCTCTTTATTCTGCCATACAAAGACTCCACAGCCTGCCTTCAGGTTATACCTCACCACTAGGTAACCCAAGAGCGTTAAGTAAACTGGAAAAGGGCTGTCTATAGCTTGAAAAGAGCTTCCAAAAGTAAAAAAACCACCTGAACTTATGCTCCCGTGGCCTGACTGTTAAATACAGCAACTTTTGGGCATCCATGAGGCAGTTTTCCAATTGCACATTGTTCTTCTGGTTGTCTTTCATCTCTTTCAGTTTCTACCAAAGCAGAAGGGAAATGCATCATCTTTTCTTAAGCACCAGCTGCAAGAGTGTGAAAAACTGGCTAAAACTCTAGCTTGTTGGCAGTCAGGCTAGGTGCTCCAATGACATCTTCTGGCCCCATTACAACGAGGTGCTATTTTATGCACATAAGTTTGCAGCAGGATGATTTGGGAATCTGAATATACTTGCCCTCTGAGACAGACTGTGACATTTCAAATTGCAAAGTACTTGAAAAAAAACCTATAGAGGACACAACTCTATTTAGAAGTACCTCCAACAGCCAGATTTTCAACTGCATGCTGTAACAGGAGACAGTACAGGGTGCACCAACAAATAAAAACAGTAACAGAGATGTGGATCTGTGAAACACGCATTACTATGGAGCACATTCTCCAGAACCCAACACAATAACTGAGAGAGACTGGAGGTCTTTGCCTTGTTACTCTGTCCCTAATACCTCACATTCCCTCTAGCTGTAGCCTCCCTTGTGTTTTGCTTTGTGAGTAAACAAGTTAGAGCACCTTTGATTTAGTTTGTTATTTATCCCTTGCAACAGGTTAAGTGTGCGCTGGGGTGTGCACCGGGATATTCTTCCTTAAGGACTAAGGAAATCAAGTAGCTTGTTGGAACTGTGAGAAAAATCCCCTTGTCCAAAACCCAGATTCACAGAACTTGACTTTGCTTACCAAACCAATAGTACAGGAGAAAATGTCTTTGTCCATAACTGAACAAAGCTTAAATCCAGGGAAATCAACCACCACCAGATGAATATTGCTGTGCAATGGGCCACTGCCAGAGCAAATGTGTCAGATGTCTCCCTCAAGAGCTGTCCTTGAAAACTGATGAACTGCAGAAAACCTGGTGAATTTTTGCTCAGAGACTATTTTCTTTTCTCTGTCTTTAAATACAATTTAGTAGCCATAAGAGATGGCTGGCATATGAAGCTTAACCACCCCTGTCCTTCAAGTGCTATAGGCTGTTTTTTGGTCCTTGTTCATGGAAGATTGGAGAAAAATGAGCCACTATATTTTCCTGAGATTAACAATACCCCAACAGATCACTTGAAATGTTCCTTTCCTACTGTCAGCTCTGTAAGGGCATTCTGCCCATGCTCTGAGCCTTCTACCTAGCTCATCTCACAAACGCCAATTAAACCAGACAACTAGAAATGAAAATCTCCTGCCAAATCTATGCCAGAGACATTTATCACAACAAGCAATTTTGGATGCCTAAATGCACTTGTTTTGGAGCAGCCCTTTTCCCTTGTGCTCTCAAACATTCGGGCTCTTTTCTGTGCTCTCTGTGAGCATCCAAGGTCTGAGAGTCATAAAAAATTAACTAGTGATTTTGTTAATCTGTCCATGAAAAAGTCTCCTTTATCTCTGACTTCTACCTAGAGCCAGGGGAGGTGTTAGCGTTTGGCAGGCTGCTAAGTAAGATTTGCTGACCACACAAACTTTGAAGCAAAACCCAGGGACCTTTGCAGTATCAGATGATAGCAGAACTGTAGATCGAACCTAAAGCATCTGAAACTTGAGTTCCCTAGGGCTCAACTACAGCTCCTCATCTGGCATCTTTCCAGTAGAAAGTAACCGAACCACACAAAAATCATCTTTACTTTAGTAATCATGCTGTTGGGCAGGAGATGCTATTTGGGAGCTGAACACCACACGCTCATCATGTTTAGGAGCAATTTGAAACACTTTTTCTGCCATCTGCAGATAACTAGTTCTCCTTAGATACTGTTGTCTATGGGTCTCCCAACACTGGGTGCAAATTCTTATGCCAATAACTGCTGGACAAATTCCAGATGGGAGAGACATCCCCTTGTCAGGTGGTTCTCTGCTGACAGGGGAAAATTCACTGAAATTTGTGGATTCACTGCATTTACCAGCTGCAACTGGCACATCAGCTTTCAGGAACAGCTCTAGGGCACCACAGCACTGACACAGATTGATTTTAAAAGACCAGAGGGGTGATTCTCTGGATGTCACAGCTTTCTCTGTCCCAATATCCCAGGCACACCCTCTGCTTTAGCAAGAAGAGGCCCAGCAAAGCCTCTCCACACACAGAAGTGAAGACTGAGCACCAGGGCCAGCACACACACACATAGACGCACATTACCTGGGATGAGGACTGCATTCACATCAGGATTATAAAAATAAACACAACATAATTAAAAAGGGTATTTTTTTCCTCCCTTTCCCCATCCCATCCGCTCCCAGTCCCTACCCACATTTCTTCTTGTTTTCCTGAACCCAGTATTTAGACAACACAGGAAAATATATGAAGGTAGGAGAGTACTGGACAGGTAAACCCACAGAAATACAAACTTTCCTGACTCTCATCTCTACTACAGAGGAGACAAAATGGTTCCGAGACACACAGAGGTTCAGTATCATTGTGCTGCTCCTCCTTCAGGGCTCCCAGTGGATGGCACATTTCAGAGGTGGGAACTGCAGCTCTGTGCCCTGGTACAGCGGAGTGATCAGACTCACCAGCTGCAGAAAATGCAGCAAAATTCCATTAAGAGGAGCTGTGGAATAACCCACCAGCCACATCCACAGCTGTTTCAAAGAGGCCAAGGCAAAAGCTTTAACAGCCCTTTCAAAATGCAAACAACTTGGATCTCATTGCTGCAGGCACCTACCTAGTCCCCATCTCAACTCCTGACATGTTCCAGGTTTCCTAGCAATAACTTATTCATAACTAATGATGGAAGTGATGTGTTTTACTAGTTCCGAGTTTCCTATTTTGCTGCAGCACAGCCTACACTCTGTATTCCAAGGCTGAGAACAGGTGTTCTCAGTTCACATCCTCTTATAGCTCTCTCGGATCTCTTTCTACTTTTCTCCTTTGTTAATGCAATGGCCTTTTCTCTCCCTGTGTGCAGGATCCCTCTCCTCCCCATACATTATCCACAGAAGGACTTGACTGAGACAGATGTCTGTAACCTCTGTGCTGAGAAGAGGTGTTTATCTCAGAAACCTCACCTCTGCTCCTCTCCTAAAACCACATTATAGAAGTGGAGCCTACCTCAGCAGATACATGTTCCATACCCAGGTAGGAGGATGCATACAGCACAGTGATCCCCCTCTCCAGGGACTCACCTGGTCTCTTGATTGGCTTTTTGGTGGGAGTGTCTTTCCTTTTGTTCTGAATTGCTGGGGAATAGGGCACCCCTGATGAGGAGCTGTTCTTACGGAAATGGTCTTTCAGTCCCTTGACGGAGCGGTCCAGCTGGACAGAACGGATTTGGAAGTAAACAGTCATGAAATCTAAGAAGAGAGACAAGGTAGAAACATGATTATAAGCAAACAGAGGATGATATATAGTAAAACAAGCCTTTCCTGAAACACCCTGTGCCCCTACAGGAATGTCCTAGCACTGATGTGGAACCCCAAGCAAATGTTATTTCCCCTCGCACAGCCTCTATTATTTTCTTCAAAATCAACTTATTCTTCTTTTCCCTGCAGTATTCATTCCAGCCCTCCCAACACATACAACATTCAGTTTGCACACCACTACCAAGAGTTGTGGAAATGATGGGGGAGACATTTGTGCAAGATACGGTCAATTCAAGTGCTCAGTTTCCAGCATGAGAGACTCTACACACTTCTCAGGATTCAGGGCACTCAGGAACTAAATGATGTGTTAATCATCAGAAAACAGAATACACCATATATACTTGAGTCGCCTTTCCTCATGGAAAAATTCTTGAACAGCTTTAAAAAGACACTCATCACACCTGGTAAGACAGTAACCCCCACTCATAAGTAAATGACTGAGGTGGGGGGTGATTCCAGTAGCTGACAGTACACGAGAAGTCCACAGTCATCCACTCCCAAAAGAGAAGCTAACAGATGAGTGTAAAGATGTGGGAAGATTTTGATGTTGCGCAACACGGAAGATGATCGAAGAAAATTCTGTGCTGCCAGTTCCCCCTGCCCTTGGTCACATTTAACACAAAGTTCCCAAAGGGGAAAGGATGACCAATGTAACACCTAAGCACTACGCAGCTGCAGAAAGTATCACAGAATCAAGTTAAATGGATTTCTGCTCTGGGACAGACTAAGCATTAAGGTAATTGATGCTTTATTTCCACAGATCTTTCTCCCATCATACCTACCGGGAGATCATTCTGTTCAAGTGACAAAAACCCACTGCAGTCTCAAGACAAACACTGTAAAAAAAGCAGGATCTTGGAGACTCACCTAGAAGGTGCCAGGCAGGCAGTCACTTGTTCTATCAGTGCTGCCAGCCACCAATACCAATGTGACAGTTTGTGAGCCACGGGAGCAACCTGAACAGAGGTCATGAAGGCTGGAGGTGTGTGATCCACAAGCCAGTGCAGTGCTACTCAACCCTCAACATCCCGCTTTTGGCCTAAACCAGATGTGGTAAGCAGCTGGAGAGCAACTCACTGATGCAGAACTACAAGGGAACAACGTATGGCACTACCAACCTTGGTTCCTGCCGTTTTCCACCAGCCAGCCAGAAATGCGGATGATATCATGCAGGACGCTCTCTGGGAGGTGCTCCAGAGACATCTCCTCCTGCGTCTCCATTTCATCATCCCCGCTGATCAGGTCCAGGATGAGAATGGGTGGCACTGGCTTGGTGTGTCGTGTCATCAAGCTACGGAACTCTGACTCCAGGGACTCCTTGCCCCTCTCAAAGAGTGATTTCTGGCACAAAACAGAAGGACAGAAGCATCAGAGGGCTTCTGCAATCTGTCACTTACAAGTATTTCTGCCTAAGAACATACTTTCTGCAGCATTTCTAACCATTGTCAAGTGCCGCATGCTTCCACCTCCAGCAACGCTTGTAACTAAGAGACTTTTAAAGCAACTTAAACAGAAAAATGCTTGGGACTTGCTTGGTCTTCAAGTGGGATTTAAAGCTCCCCTATTCTGCTTAAGCAGATGAAGGGTGACAACAGCTACTCAGGAGGTTCAGTCAGCTCCAGCACCCATGCAAGAGATGCTCTCAGAAGATCTACTGGTACAATACACATAGAAAACAAAACACCACAAGCAGAAATGCTGCTGAGTGCAAACTTAAACAGAAGCCAAAGCAGCCATTTCTTCAGCTTTCTTCATCAGGCAGCTGGCTCACCAGCCAGCCCTGCCAGCCTCTCACAGCAAGAGGATAAGTAGAGCTGCATCTGTCCCCGTACCAGGTCCCAGACCCATGACATACCACACGGTTCAACTCCGGGCTGTCTGGATTGTTGTCCTGGAAGTATTCTACTGCCTTCTGAATTTTGTCCATGCAATTCAAGTACTCTTCCAGCCTCCCCGTGGGGCTAAAAATTAAACCAAGAATCAAGAGCACTGCCCACAGAAGCAAAGAAAGAAGGTATCAAGCAAGCACCAGACCAAACTCAGCAGGAAAACTTCAGTTCCCTTTTCTTTAACATGGAGGAGATCACAGGATTCCCTTCTGCCTCCACTCGGTGTCACAGGAAAAGTCCCAAACCGTGCAGCAACTGTTAGCAACTGAGCAGCACACATCTCTCAGCCCTGCCTTACTCTCTCAGTCAGGCCCTGATGGGAAGGAAGTTGCACCTCCCACCCCAGAGAAAGGCCACAGTAACACCCTCCCAGGGAGTGACAGCAGGCTCCAGAACAGTTCTGATTCATCCTGGATGAAGTGAAGGCATCAATAGGGCAGGAAGAACTTTTGGGAAAAAGGCTGAGGAAAGAAGAGAAACCATGAATCATGAGATTCATATGGCAGCATGTCTGCAAAACCTGGAAAAGACACCAGTGCAGAGCCTGAGCAGACTGCCCTCCAAGGATTGCCGAAGGTCAAGTTAAGCAGCTTTACAGTGGACTGATGCTGAGGAAAGAGTGTGGGAAGGTACAAGGAACATTATGGTGAATGTATAGAGTCAGTTCCCCTACCTCTATCTCAAAGTTCAGTAAGATGAAGTTCCCCAGCAAGATCTAGCTGCTCAACTCACCCTTCCTTTATAATCTTCTCTGTGTCCTTAGCCACATGGTAGTAACTGATGACATGATCCAAGCAGGACAGGGTCTTCTCCACATTCTCTTGCAAGCGCTGCAGGTTCTCTGTCTGTTTATGGACAGGGATGATAGAGTTCTCCAGCTTCATCAGACGACTTTCAAAGGAAGAGAGGATAGAAACCTAAATGCCAGGAGAGAAACAGAGCTTTGAGGACATACTTTCACATGGATCCATGTGGTAGGGCAGTAGTTAGAGCAGGACAATCAGTTCCCAGCTTTCCTTTGGGGGCTCTGCTACCTCATTTGCCATGTCTCCTGTGGTGTGCTAGTTAACCTCTCATTCCGATTTATATTAGGATTCACAACACAGATCACGTGCTACAGAGACGGGCCAATCTTGAATGAAATGCTTGTGAAGTGTGAAGATAATGTCCCAATAAAGCAATAAGGAAGAGCAAAATTTAGTATGACAGCAGAAACCAAATCCACAGGAACTGCCTGGGTGTGCCCTATGCAAAGGGAGGGACAAAACCATAACCCAGCAGCTGCTTTGCCCCATACCACTAAGACCAAAACACGTTTAGGACCAGTTTAGTGAGAATCTTCCATCACAGACATTTGCTCTTAAAAGAGACCATGACATTGCTTCTGAAAGGTGAAAACCTTTGATAGGCTCATAAAGGGTGCCTTAATATGATCTCTTCTATGCTAAAATGTAATAGTTTCAACATCACTGCTGTATTTTCTGTATTTCTCTAGCACTGCTTCTATGACTTTCTTAAAGTGCTAAGCACAAGAACAGGACATAACATACCTGCTGAGGCCTGATGAGCAATTATCAGCACAAGAACTAGATCTGACTTCATGAAGCAACAATGTAATGCTGTTGCACAAACTAGTCTGGGGTCTATTAGTACCTCTTCCCAAGAGAGACAGCAGACTAAAGAGACAAGGCCAACAGCTCATTTGAGCCTTTGTTTCCCCAGGAGAGAGACTTAGGACTGAAACATCCGTCAGTTTTCCCCTTTGCTCAGCCACTGAAGCAGACCAAATGGTTCATTACTCTGCATTCCACATATGGGCACAATGACAACCCTGAAAGTAGATTCTCCAAAGTAAACCCAGGCCCAAAACTTCAGTGATCTCCTCACCATGTTCTTTGTAAGCTGGTCACTCTTCTCAAGGCTCTCTTTGATAAAGGACAGAGTTTCTTCTTCCTGTAAGCAGGATGAAAAACTACTCTGTAATTATTATCACTAAGAATTTAAGTCACTACACATTACACACAGGTTTTCACAAGTCCTGATAAGCACTGCAGCAAACCATGTCTGGTCTGGTTCTGAGGTTACATTTTAATATGCAAAGAGACCCAAGGTGAGAAATGCTCAATGTAATGAGTGAGGTTTTTTTAGATAACTCCTTTCCCTTTGATACCACGAGCCTAAACTCACAGTACAATATAAAATGAAAAGCTTTACTAGAGGCACACAGACTCAGACCACACATTTCCCAGACACAGCACAGTACTGGTGTTCGTTCCACAGGCATCACACCAACCCTAAGAGCAGCCTGAACTCAAGTTGCCAAAGCAAAGCAACCACCACGGGGTGTTTTCAAACCACCACACTCCAGAGACAGAGAGGCACAGCAGTTGCAGGGATTTGCCTCAGGCAGACAGGAGAGCACTCATGAGCTGCCAAGCCCTCACTGGGGAGAGCCCAGGCCCTAGTGTGAGGCAGAGCTACACCGTCACCCCAAAACCCAGAGCCCTATGCCCTGGAGAGGACCTGAGGACGCTGCCAGCCCCGGAGCGGGATGACCAGGGCATCAGGGATCCGGCATGGACCCCCTGCCCAGCGCCCATTCCCGTCTCCCAGGCAACGCGCTGGCACTGCGAGTGCGAGCCCGGGCCCAGGCCCCGGCGGTTCCCGTGGCATCTCCCACGCCCGCCCCACCTGCTTGAGCTTGTCCTCGATCTCCCTGCGGCGGGCCGACACCTCCTCGGTGGGGATCATGGTGCCGCGGGGCCACGCTCCGCCGTCCAGCCCCGCCGCGGACACCCAGCCCAGGCCCCGTCACTAGCGCGCCGCCATCTTGGGAGCGGCGGGCCCGCGTTTTAAGTAGGGGGCGGGGCCTTGCGGGGTTGCAGCGGGGCGTGCGCGCGCAGCGGCTCCCCTTGTCCCCGGCGGGAGCGGCAGAACCGCCGCCATCTTGGGGGCGGGGCGGAGGGTCGCGGTATCGCTCTACGTTTTCGGTGGGGCGGGGCACGGTCCGTCCCGCTGCGGCCGAGCTGAGCCGGGTCGAGCAGAGCGGGGTCCCTGCGACCCTGTTATCAGCCACGCGGGTCGTGAGAGAAGGAAAAGCAACTCAGATTCCCTCCACAGAGTTGTTTGGCAGCCAGGTGCACTCTTGTCTCGCTGCATACCTGAGGGGAGAAGGAAGGTGTTGAGGCAGTTTGTGAGGGTTTGGGGTCAGGGAGTTGAAATTACAGGGATCTGAGCATTAATGATGGAAACGTAGGCGATTGCGGGTGTGCAGGTCACATTTTCCAGAAATGGATAGCAGCCATCCAGTATCTGAAGGGGCTACAGGGAAGCTGAGGAGAAACATTTTATGAGGTACTCTAGTGGTAGGACAAAGGGGATGGGTTCAAGCTAGAACAAGGTAAGTATAGATTAGATCTTATGAATAAATCTCTCCCTGTGAGAGTGCTGAGGCACTAGAACAGGCTGCCCGTGGAGGTTGTGGCTGCTCCATCCCTGGAAGTGTTCATGGATAGAGCTCTGGGCACCCTGGTCTGGTGAGAGGTGTCTCTGCCTGTGGCAGGGGTCTGGAACTTCATCATCTCAGGTCCTTTCCACCCTAAATCGTTCAATGTAAGAAAAGTGACCAACACAGAAGTCACCATCTGCCTCCATCCTGGGTAGGAATGGCCAGGTTTGTCACAAAATGCAGGTGCAGGGCTCTGCATTGTCATAAACCACATCCCGCCTGGAGCAGGTCTGATCATCACAGGCTCTGCCAGCCTCCCGCCGTTTTGTGCCACTTTGAGGCAAAACTGCCGCCACACGAAGAGACCAGTGTGTTCCCATCCATCTTCTCCTTGTCAAACCGCCCTGGGCTCTGGAAAGGAGCCAAAACAGTCCAAAGCACCTCTTTTGTTCAGCAGTTTCAGCACGTTTCATAGCCCACCTTATCACCCTGCAAACAGCTGTGCCTTGGCTCTCACTGTCTTGAGGGGTCATGCACAGCCAGGCTGCTGTATTTTCTCTGTATGACATTGCCCAGACATCATTGTCAGCTCATGTTTTATGAGGACATTGCTAGAGGAGATTTTATCCTCTGAGTGTAAAAGAGAAGATCAATACCCATCGTCAGTGCCCAGCACCTCTCATGCTTTTCTCCATCAAGCTGGTGTGATTAGGAACATGTTTACCCTGTACAGCAGAACCATCATTTTTCTATATCAATTCTTGCTCTTTCTGCCAACAGTCTGCCAATAAATCGTGCTGGAGTCTGTGCAAACATGCAGTGCAATGTGCAAGGGGAGGGAGCAGGACAAAACCTGGCTAACAAAGAGTCCAAGCAGCAGGAATGATTCCTGGGACGGGGCAGGAGGGGGTGAACAGTGTGTGTGTGTTAAAAAAGGTAGAAACACTTCAGTTTAAGCTTGCACTTGAAGTACAGTGCAAAAGGGCCCAAAGCTCACTCGGGGGCTCCAGGCTGTAGATCTCCTGCCCCAGTTCATTGCTGGCTATTTCTTAAGCGGTGGGAGCAGCCCGTGGAACAGCAACTCCCAAACAATCCCAGTCCCGCCAGACTTCCCGCCTTGCAAACCGCCAGCCACGGGGTCCCCATAGTCATGGGAGGAATCACTTTCCACGCCAAAGCTGCCAGGGCGGCTGAAAGGCAAATGTGGTGACTCAGCAGCAGCTGTGGAGGAATGTGGAGTCACCCTCGGCTTCCGAGAGACAGAACACAGAAAAAAAAGCCCCTTTATCTTTCCCCGGGGAAGGGATTTTCACCCAGGTGCCTGTGCTCACTATCAGCACAGGCACAGTAGGGGGAAAACACAGCCAAAGTGGCTGAATAAGGACCGTGCCCTCAGTGCAGTGTTCAGCTGGGGCATTGCGGCACGAATGAGAGAGCTCATGAAGTTCCCTTTCACAGCATTTGTGGAGCAAAGCTGTTTCCAGTGCTCCAAAACCTGAGACATGGGATCAGCTTGAAGACAAACACCTTTGAGGTGCAGAGGCCACTGTCTTAAGCAACGTCACGGCCCTTTGTTCAGCAACTGTTTCTTCATGCCACAGGCATGAGGAAGTGGGTCCTGCACACAGGGACGTGACAGTTACTTCTATCTGAGGACGAGGTGTTCAGGGTGTTGGTCACCTAAAACATCGCAGAAAAGACAATTGACCTGATTTGCAAGTGGGGAAACGGAATCAGGGCTTTGCTACAAGGGAAAACACTTGAATATCCCCCAAATCCTCATTTCTGTTGGCTGCCTTTGTGGTAATGAAGGTTGTGGCACAAAAATTGTAATCATAGAATCACAGAACGTACTGTGTTGGAAGGGACCTCCAAAGGGCATCTAGTCCAACCCCCCTACAGCAAGCAGGGCCATCTCTCACCAGACCAGATTGCCCAGAGCCCCATACAGCCTGACCCTGAATAGATACAGGGATGGAGCCTCCACCACCTCTCTGGGCAGCCTGTTCCAGGGATCCCCCACCCTCAGATTCAAGAACTTTTCCCCTCATGTCCCATCTCAATCTCCTCTTTTCCAGGTTTAAACCCTGACCCTTTGCCCTATCAATCCCTGCCCTTGTAAACAGTCTTCCCCAGCCTTCTGACAGCCCCTTTCAGGGATGGAAGGTCATTATAAGGTTCCTTTGAAGTCCTCTTGACAAGATTCAGGTAAATTCAGTTATTAGTAGTTCTCAAAGCAGAGACTTTCTATCCTTTGCATTGCGGCTCAGTACTGCTCACCTAGGAACTGTTCCTGCTTAAAAAAATGCTCATTTTATTGCAAAAACATGAGTTATGCCTGCCCTTGCCTCCCACCAACAGGGTTAATCCCACTCCTGCATGGAAGGTACAGTGGGGACTCAATGATGGGGCAGTGGCACTCCTTGAGCCACAGCCTGTGAAGCAAAACAAGATTAATACAGCCAGGAGCCTCCAAAAGGGCTTTGCAATTGATGTGGGAGAAGAGGGAGATCAGAGCATTGAGGAGCTGGGATTAACATAAAATTACACAACTTTCATTATGGGCTGCAGGGCCATCCTGGGCTGTGTGCCCCCATGGTGTGACCCACCAGTGTCCCAGCCTGCAAGAACGCGTGGGAACACTGTTGCTGGTGGCAGAACCCTTGCCTTCTCGAGAACTCAGATACAGCCTATTCTGCCTCCCCTTTGGTCAGGCTGATAGAAAAGGTGATTAGTCTTTAACCAGATTAATTGTCACAAAAAAAACCAGGAGGTCTGAGCTGGCTAAGGCGGCCCCAACTTTCCTTTCTGGGTGGGAGAGCCCCTCAAAGAGGGAGCGAGCGTGCAGACAGGGCATGGGATGCACCCTGGCTCTTACTGTGACCATGAACTTGAAGGGATGAGACAAGAACCAAATCCACCAGGCTTTGCCTCCCTGGTAACATCTACAAAACCTACCACCTTGCTTTGGTCCCAGTCTGGTTCCAGAGCATCGTGATGTGCCATGGGGATGTGCAGTGCTCATGGAAAACTCGTTCTATGTGGGACAAGGGTTGGTGTTTGGGCTCCTGCAGCTCCCCAGTCCTTCCTGTTTGGCACTGGGAAAGACTGCACCGGCACCCAAGTGATCCCCTGACAGTGAATCCCTCAACTATCCTCCTCTCCCTGTGGGAAAGGGGTTCAGGGGTTTCAGCCCTTTGAAGGCTGGCCTCAGAATTCCTCCCTCAAGCCTTCAGCCACCACTCTCCTTCTGGCTGTATTTGTAGAGGGAATTAAGATCCTGCTGGGAAAACCTCCCCTTGCTCCAATAACTGCCTGCATAGCCAGATCTAAATGGCTTTTTGTCAGTGAATGACCAGGATTAATGAGGTTCCCCTCACCACAATTTACTTAGTGCTCTGCTGGAGTGTGAGGGAACAGGGCAGAGAACCCCTCCTCCAGCTGAGCCCCTTGGGCCACCAAGGGGCTGGTATGTAATGGGGACCAGTGCAGTACCATTCAACAGATGACTGAGCCCATCCTCTCCTGCCTAGAGCAGGAGCCAAGGTTCCAGGGGGGTTTGGGATGGATGAGTGTCAGTCCTGAGAACAGGAACTATGAGGCACTGGACTTTGTGAGCTGAGGGCCAGGCTGTGGACAATGCTAATTTTCTCCCTACACCGTGTTGCTGGGGATATGTGTGTCTCCCATGTGGTGGCAATGGGGAGGCCACACAGGCTGCAGCTGACCACATTCCCTCAGTAGGAATGTGCTCAGAGACTATAGCGCAAATGAGAAGCCACTTGGCAAGACCATGAGGTTTGCAAGTCCAAAGAGCCCTGTGCTCTTGGGGACCCTCCTCTGCCACCCTGCTCTACCTACAGCAGAACATGGGGGTCCTGCCTTTGCCAGAGGCACTGCTGGGGTGGAGCTGGCACAGCTGCTTTGCCCTTGCACAGCTCCAGCCTTTGGGTGTTTACACATCCTTGTCCATTAATGCACCCTATAACCAACTGGGATGCAGCATTAATCCAGCACCTGCAGCTCTACTCCCTCCATTCTCCAGCTGGGAACTGAGACTGATCCCATGCCAGGTGGGCACACCCACTCCCCAAAGGGGCACAACCAAACCCCTGGCTCACACAGCCTGTAATGCATGTGCTAGGAGCAATGAGCCTCCCATCCCTTGACACCAGTGAGCCCAGAATGCCCACAGCATGCCCAGGGCAGGTGGCCATCAAGTCTCTTCGCCAAGCATAGGGAAAAGGAGGCATTTCGGAGCAGAGCTGTGTTTCCCTCGACTGCCAGTCTGGCACACCGCCTGCCAGTGCGACGCCAGGCCAAATTCTTCGCGATTTCTAGGTCAACACCCGCCTCTCATAAAGCCCCTGAGCCCTCCTGCTGCCTGCGCCAGCCTCCAGCCCAGCAGCCCCACAGCACAGGATGGAACCATCCCCAGGGATCCACACATGATGCCTTCACACTGCCCAGCCTGATTGGCCCCAACTATAAACCTCAGCTATTTGGGGCTTATTCCTATGTTGCCCCAAATGGGGCCATTTCCCAAACGCACCTCCTTGTCCTTGAGCTGCCTTTACCACCTGCCGCTGCTCGCAGCAGCACCCGTAGGTGAGCTGCTTCCACAGACCCTGCAGCCTGCCCCTGCTTCCACTGTTTTTAGAGGGTTTTAAAGCCCATCCTCTGCAGTCAGACACCAAAAGAGGTTGTTTGCTTTAAGTTTCTAAATTAAGTTTCACACTATCCCGATGGCGGTGAAAAAAAGCAAATAATCTCAGGATGTGGGATGGCCCTAAGGCTCCAAACCTGGAAATAAATCACTCAAAGAAACAGCCTTTGTGAAGAAATCCCCATGGCCCTGGCACTTGTTTGCAAACGGCCAAGTTTCAACCTCGCCGTGACGTGTTTTCCCAAAGAAGGAGGCGACGCTGGCACCGCTCTGGCAGTTTGCCCCTCCACTGTGGGGGCTGGATGTGTCTCCCTAGTCCACAGGGGCTGCTTCCAGCATGGGCTGGACTGGGGGAGCAGGACTCCTGTCGGGCCACAGCCCCCTACCCAGGCATGGGGTCGAGGGGGTTGGCAGAGGAGGAGGAGGAAGGGCAGCATGCCGAGCGTCTCCTCGTGACGGCATTTACGCAGGGGTTGTTGCATTGTGGCTCGGATGAGTGGCCGCCAGCTCTCCCCCCGCCGCAGGGCAAGCCCTGGCCTGCCAGCACATTGTGCTGGCCACGCCGTCGGGAACGGCCACTGGCACCGGCCCACTGACCCGTCCTGGGTCATGGAAGCAGGCATCAAGCTTTGCCAGGTGGACTTCCCAGTGCCAGTGTTTGCATCCTCCAAAACCCCGAGGGTGGAGGCATGTTCTGCCCAGATAATCCAGTTCTAGTCCACATCAGACCTGCCACTGTGCCCTGCCTCTGTTTCCCTATCAGGGTGCTGCAAACCACCCCCTGGGTTCTGCTAACAGTGTGAAGTCATTGTTGGAAAAGCAAAAAATGGGCTTTGCCCCTCTCTGTTCCCAGGGCACCTGTGACCCTGCAGAGAGGTGTTTGCACACAGCCAGACCCCTCCAAGCAAAGATACCGGCATCTGTCTCAGCTTGTCTGGGGTGGGACCTTCATCCCCTCAGAACTGAAACCCTCTAAAAATCAGTGTCACAGAGGCAGGGAGTCCCTGAGCTGTCATTAAGCTCTGCTGCTTGCAGAGCTGGGGTCAGGCTGCCCCCACACCATCCATGATCTCTCACAGGGATCTGCTGTACCTAGGTTGTTGATCCCTGCCCAAGTGGAGTTCCCAGGATATTCCTCATCCATGAGAGCTCCTACATGCAAGTTTGGGAGCCTGTTTTTTCCCCCAAAACGTCAGAGATTCATTCATTGCTATGCAAAGCCAGTCCCTTCCATACCGCCCTCCCTCCTGTCTCTCTCTTCTCCCCTCTTACTGCTCTGGCCATCCCTACCTGGGATGTTAAAATGGGCTGAATTTTCAACATGAGTGGGGGAAAAAAATTATTAACAAAAAAAAGAAGAGGAAAATCTGGGAGTGGAGAGAGAACCCAGGAGCTGTGACCTCCTCCAAACCAAGACCACAGAAGAAAAACAAAAGGCTTTGAGATTAGCATTTCCAAACAGAGCAGAGATGGCCCCAATCTTTGAGCTGTTTATTCTAGGCGTTGATTTTCAATATTTAGGATGATTAGCAAGTGAAAGCGGCTGTTGCCAGAATGGCTTCGTGCCAGCCCCATGCTCAATGGAGGAGAAAGAAAGACTCGGCAAGAAAAGGAGAGCAAAGAAGGGCTTATGTGTATATTTTATTCCCTGCTCTGTGACCAGGAGATTGGTTTGAGGTGTCAATGTTTGCCCATCAGGGAGGGATGACTGATGGGAGGGCTGGGGGAACAGCAGAAATAAATAATAAAGGAATAATTGCTAAGTGCTTCATAACCAGCTGGGAAAGGAGCTGGCTGGAGCTGCGAAGGCCAAGTTTGTAGGAAGAACAGTGGAGCGGGGTGCTCCTCAGACCTGCTTTGGTGGGTGCTGGTGGTCGGACACACCAAAATGCAGCCATTTGGGTCTGGGTTTTTAATTGCCCACATGCAGAGCATTACAAGCTCAGGGGACCCCAACCCATCACCACTGGAGCGAGCCAGGACAGCTCATTGGGCTGGACCAACCCTGGCCACAAGCTGCCACCCTGCTGCCACCGGCAAGCCTGGGCAGGCCAAATGCTGCCAGGTTTTGACCTCTCTCCTGGCACTGTGCTTCACTGGCCCCAAGCACACCCGGGCTTTGTGCGGGCAGCAGAGCTGTGTCCTGCCTGCCTCTGCGCTCAGCGATGCTCCCACCTAGAACACCCCCTGGGTGGCTGCTGCTAAAAAAACAACACCCCCTCCAACCTCAAACCTTCTCACTTGAAAGAAAAAAATTTCACATCCAAGTCAGTTTTGTTGCTTCCAGAAGCAGAACAAAACGAGGCTGTTTCAGGCCTTGCCTGGTGCCTCCTTTATATTCCCCCTTTTTCACTTTAAAACCCATGACTGGCTCCATCAGACTGGGATATTTTGTCCTGGCAAGGTTGATTTCTCAGTCCCTGGGCAGGGTGGGGATGCTGGGGGGTCCCCTTTCACCAGAAGGCTTAAAACCAGAAACAACACAGCTATGCCTGGCAAAACAGAACAAGTAAGGGGACTGAGGGACCTTTAAGGGGGTTGCCAACAGCCCTTTCTGCAGCCCTGCCAGTGCCACCAGTGCCGGGAAGAAATGGAGAAGCCAAGACAAGGAATTGCTTGTTACCTTTTTTGGGTTCAGTGTCCCCACGCTGAAAGGAGAGCCTGGGTCTGCCTCCAAAATCCCTCCAACACATCAAAGCTGCCCCCAACCCAGGGGTAGCCCTGCCTCATCCTCAGGACCATATCCTGCTCTCCCAGCACAAGGCAAACAGAGGCCAAAGCCTTGTGCTGAGCCCAGCCCTTATTTGGGGCTGAGATTAGCCAGGTTTGGAGCAGCTGTGACCCCTGCAGAGCAGGGGCAGCCCTGGGGCTGACTGCTGCAGTGCCCACTGCCAGTGGGATCCAGTAGATCACTGGGGAGGTGACAGGCTGCTCTTTTGGTGCTGGGGAGATGAGAAGGACCATATGCCCCATGCAGAAGGGATGGGATGTCCTGGAATGGGTTCTTCTGAAGCACCAGACAGGGTCTGGAGGGGAATCTCCGTTCCTGGAGGTGCTCAGATATAACAGGGAACACCAGACAGCCACAAGCAGGGGCCAAACTACCCATTTCCAGAGTCCCCTTTGAGACCCTTTCTACACAATCCCAAGTGGTAGCATGTCCCTGCCGCTGTGGGCGCAGGGAGGTCACACAGCCTGGCCTGGGCCAGCCTCACTCCCAGCCCCACATCCCCAAGGCAACCTGCCACCCCTAAACTCACTGTCCCCCACCCCACCTGTGCTGTCTGGGCTGTCACTGGTTTCTTCCCTGCCGTGGCAGAGTCCAACTACTCTTCAGCATAATTGGCCTCGTGAGGGCTCAGCTGTTCCTGAGACGCCTGCACAGCTCCTCTCTGCGCTGAACCCAGGAGGGCTCTGAGGCCACTGGGGTTTCTCCACGCTGGGTGAGGACATGGCACAAGCAGAGGGACGGGCTCTGCTGCTCCTTTCTCCTCAGAGGAGGGACTCCTAACATTCTCCCCCGCTCCAACATGGGGTCCCTCCTACAGGAGACAGTTCCCCACCAACTCCTCCATCACTGAGTCCTTCCCATGGGCTGCAGCTCTTCACAAACTGCCCCAATGTGGGTCCCTTCAATGGGACACAGTCCTTCTGGAACAGACCACTCCAGTACAAGCTTCTTGCAGAGTCACAGCCTTCTTCAGGCACTTTTACCTGCTCTGGTGTGGGGTCCTCCAGGTGAATATCTGCTCTACCATTAACCTACATGGGCTGCAGGGACACAGCCTGCCTCACTATGGTCTTCACTATGATCTTCATCATGGTTCTCACCACAAGCTGCAGGGGAATCTCAGGTCTGGCACACCTCCTCCCCCACTTCTTCCATGATCACACACCACAGAGGTGTTTCATACCCTACTTCACTCTCTGCTGCAAATTTTGCAGCAGTTTGTTGGGTTTTTATTCCCTTCTTAAATCTATCATGGCAGAGGTGTGACCCCCATCACTGACCAGCTTGGCCTTGGCCAATGGTGGCTCCAGCTTGGAGCCAGGGAAACTTCTGCCAGCTTCTCACAGGAACCACCTCTATAGCCCTTCCCCTGCTCCCCAAAACCCTGACACACAATCCCATCCCAAGTCCAAATAGGGTCCCAAAGACCTAGCAGGTCCTTCCCCTACACACCCACCCCACCCAAATTAAGAAATGTTAGTGCTAAACACATGGAGTTTTTTTAAATATATAATATTTAATAGATTATATAAAAACATCTAAACAGGCAGACTTTTTGAATATATGCCATTTGACAGATTGTATAAAAACACCTAAAAAGTCAAACTTTGGGAATATAGAACATGGAACAAATTATATAAAAACAATCTACAGAGGCAGACTGGCTGACTTTATCAGCTTCTTCCCTAGGCACAAGTCAGGAGGGAGGTTGAACTCAAGAGAAACAAGAAGGGACTTCTATTTTCTTGCTAGTTAATTAACACCCTACCCCTACCAGCTTCCTTAGACAGAAAAAGAAAAGAGAGAGAAAGAAAGAGAGAGATAAAAGGGTGAGGAAATTGCACTTAGCCTACCGAGTCCTAAACTACCAGGAATGTTCTTTTTCATGTGAAAAAAAACCCAAACAAACAAACCAAAAAGATAATTCACATTTCTTCCTTTAAAAGTAAAAAAATAAGTAGTGTTATATTTCTTGTCTCGAGGAAACTCATGGGCTAGAGACTTCTGATGTGTCCTTTAAGGATATATTAAGCAGTACCTGTGGTGGTGGGTTTTTATTCCTCACCCCAGTGTTTTTGTGAATAATCTTACAAGGAAGCTGGCAAAAGTCACTGTGGATGTCTCTGTCTTTAGAAGATCTTGTCCCATGTAAGTCCCAGCAGCATGGAAGGAACATCCTACTCAGGTCTGTGTGGGCTTTGTGATCAGGATCTTAAAAGATGGTGGCCAGATTGCTCCAGTCACTCATATCGGCTGGCAAACGGGTGTCATTGAGGTCAAACAACTGCTCGATGTTGACGCAGTTGGAGAGGTAATCATTTGTCTCTTCCTCCCAGGAATCCTGCAGGAAAGAGGTGGCTATGAAGGTTTCATCAAAGTCAGGGTTGTTCTGGTTGGTTTTGTTGGGGACCTGCTCCTGCCCCTGGGGAAAGTCGATGTGGTGTCCATGTACCGTCAAGTCCAGATCTTGTGTTGAGGGGCTGACTGGAGGCAAGAGATCCAGATCCCCAAAAGTGAAATCTCCATTCAGGTTGGTGTCGAAAATGGCTTCCCAGTCAAAGTCACCTTTCAGCGATCCCAGCTCAGTCTGCTCTTCCTGAGTCAGCAAGGCTGAGTTGGAAAGCCGAGGTGCCTTGGCCATTAGCTTGGGAAAGGGCTGCTTGCGCTTCTGCCCCACTTTGCCATCCACTAGATTCAAGTGCTGGTGGTTGGTGACTTCTTCAAAATCTTTCAGGAGCTGCTGTGATTCCATGTTGATGTTGAAGATGTTATTGGAGGTGCGGGTTGAAGCAGCTGGGCCAGTGATGCTCTGTCCTTCTTGCTGGTCTTTGCTGGTGAAGGCTGTGTGGATCTGCACTGAAGGCACCCTCCGTTTTTTGAAGGCACCATTCTTGAGCCGGTCAGCATACTGGGGGTCAAGCTTCCAAAATCCCCCTTTCCCTGGCTCACCCTTCTCACGGGGCACCTTGATGAAGCACTTGTTCAAGGAGAGGTTGTGCCGGATGGAGTTCTAGACCCAAAAAAGAAAAACCCAAGGCTGAGTACTTGTCTGCTGCTGCAGCACCTACCTGTATGGGGAGGCTGATGGAAAATAATCTTTTCAATGAGGAACTTTGGGAAGGAGAAAGCAGAAACAGCAACTTCAAGACATCCTGAGCTACATGCTCAACAGAAGCTGCCCTGTCCCAAGTCTCTAGCAGAGTTTCCTTGCTGTCTGTCTAATCCAGTCAGTGGTAGCAGAAGCCAAAGTGTTCAGCTAGGACTTTCTATCCAACAGGAAGCTTCAGGGCAACTCTCCTTGACTATAAATTAGAACCATGGGGCCAATCCCCCTGCAGTGAGCAGAAGCATCTTCAGCTAGATCAGATTGCTCAGGGCCCTACTAAAGGCCCTTCTAAAAAGCCTACTAAAAGCTGGAGGAGATCCAGTCATCCTTTGTGGCCAAGGAGGAAGATGAGGGTCTTTATACTGATGTGGCCACAACCCCATTACATGTGGCAGCAAGTGGCTGTACTGTGGGGAACAGCATCATCAGGGCCCTCCTTGCACCCCCCCCCAGTTCATCTGCTCCCATTGCTAGTGTTGAGGGGAAAATATTTGGCCCAAAAATAGAGACCTCAGCCAGCCAGCCAGCCAGCACCAGAGGGACACATGGGCTGTTCTACCACAGCCCTGCGTGCCCCCAGAGGTGCCTCCTGGCATGGGGATTTTGGTGTGAAATCACTGCATCTTCATCAGCAACTGCTCAAACGAGCTGGAGAAGAAAAAAAAAAGGTGGGGGAAAGAAAAAGAGTAATTTCTACTCCTGTCGAGCTGTTCTGAAACCCTGAATGTGCCTGGAACGACATGAATAATCAGAAAGGAAACCCAGTTATTGGGTAAATAACCCAGTGCTGGACCCCACAAAGCCATGACTGTATCAAGGGATTGGATATGGTGGAGGGCTTTTTTTTTTCCTAATGTTGCCTGGATATCTTTATGCTTATTCATCCATAATCCAGAGCGCCGAATAGGAAAAACAAGGCTTGAATACTTGGAGCTGTTGAAAAACACGCGCGCGCGCACACACACACACACACACACACACTCACACAAAACCCTCCTCTGCGCTGAAGCTCCTTGGGTGTGTTGGCTCCTCTCCAAAGCACTTAGCTCCCACAGGAATAGATCCATCTCCCCCCGAAGTATGGGTGGCATGACCTTTCCAGGCTGTCTTCACGTACGGGAATCAGGGCAGAGGATGAGAACACAGCCTCCAGAGAAATAAAAGACAGACAGAAAGAAAGAAACATAGAAAGAAAGAAACATAGAAAGAAAGAAAGACAGAAAGACAGACAGACAGACAGAAAGACAGACAGACAGAAAGACAGAAAGGAATTTTTAAAAAAGAGAAAAGATGAAAAAGGAAAAAGAAAAAAGGAAGAAAGCAGCAGTGGGAACAGACATCCCTACAAACAATCCAGGCTGTGGTAACTCCAGATTTAGAGTTTAATGAAATTTTACAAGGGTCAGAGCTTTGCAAGCTGAATTCTCTGCTCCTCATCTCCTCTCTCTATCCCAAACTTTGCTCCTTTATTACCTGGCCAGTTAACATATTTATTATTCCTGCCTGCAACAATCCTGGGACCCCCCTGCATCTCTGCCAAGAGAGTTTGAAAACCTTCTTTCTTTTTTTAATAATCACATTTAATTAAAAACAAGCTGATTATACAGCTTGGAGTTTACAGGAGAAAGTCAACAGGCTGGCAAACAGCTCCCTATCCCAAATCACTCTTGTGGGTCTCCCCCCAGCACAGAAGTTGGGGAAAACTGGGCAGCCCTGGAGAGGGACTGGTGAGTTCCCTTCCCTGTGGTGGGCTTCAAGACTGCCTGGAGAGAAGGTGGGCAACTCCTAGGCAGGGGGTGTGTAGCCTTTAAGGTGAGCACTGCTAGTGTGATCACTTCCACACTGCAGATTTGGGCTGGGAATAACCAGAATAGAGGGTTGAGCCATGCAGTTGCCTTCTGCCCTGCCACATCATAGAAAGCCTCCCATGCTGGAGGTCCATTCCAGCTGGAGGGCATCGAGCCGGGGTGGCTGGGAAAGGCCCCTGTGCTGTGGGGACTTGCTTGTGCTGGCTAGGAACAGCAGCCATGGTTGACCTGTCTTGGGCTCTCTTTGAGGCCTCACCAGCTTGTCACAGCAATGGAGCTGCAAAGGACTGGAGATCTGCCCTGTGCCTTGCTTGGAATGCAGCAGCATTTCTGCTCTGAACCTTCCAACATGAGATTTTTCCAACGAGCAGCATCTCCTTGGGGTTCCTCTCTGTCCAGTTCCTACACCCAGAAGGCACCTGGAGATACTCGCCTGGGCAATTCTGTGTGCGCTCAGCCCCAAGAGACTCAGGACCCCTTGAGAGCTTCAGAAAGGTGGAGCCAGGGACAGAGATGGCTTTGCCTCAAGAGCCAAGAAGAGCCATAGGGACCAGCAACCCAAAAGGAACCACCCTGTGCCCAAAATGGACCCTTCCCTCTGCCACTCTCATGGCCATGGCATTTCTGCACAGCCACGCTCTTCCCATTACAGCCCTTCCCTACTGACTGCCCTTCAGGTGGGATCTAGCATCCCTGTAAAACCAGTAGAGGCTGTGGAAAGCCCTATTGAGCCCTTCTGAGTGAAGGGACAAGGCAAGAGGTCTCCAAATCTCCTACCTGCCAGGTAGGATCTGCATGTCGGAAGTAGCAGAAGTTGTCGGTAATCCACTTGTAAATGGCCGAGAGGGTGATTTTGGGCTCCCCACTGGCTTCCATTGCCATGCAGATGAGGTTGGCATAGGAGTAGGGAGGTTTAATGTGCGGGTTGACCTTATAGTCAATGTCCTCCGCAAGCTGAGGGGGCACAGCCACAGCATGGTGCATCGTCCTCGAAGTGGAAGAGGAGATGGGCTTGCAGGGCGTGTGGGGAATACCCATGCATGCTGGGTCAGCGGCCAGCGGGGAGCAAGGTGCAGCAAAACAGGGGATCTTGTCCTGGGGGTCAGGGCCACTGGGGCAGCAGGAGGGTTTGCCCATGCTGGTGCTCTTGATGGAGAAATCCTGCAGCCACATGAGGCTTGTCAGGCTGTCATCAAAGTCCCTCTGCTTTCTCTGTGTCCCTGGCCACAAGTGCCACCGCTCAGCCATGCTTCGTGCAGAGGAGGCTGGACCTGCAATAACAGAAATGGATGAATCTCCCCATGACACAACTCAGCAGGTTTCACAGGGGTCCTGGGCCTGACTCATCACAGTGGGAATCTCTTCACCCTCACCCATGGGACTATGTGGTTACAGCCCAGCAGTGGAGCCAGACACCCCATTCCCAACCCATGGCTCTAAGTGAGGGTGGGCTTGGAGTGGGTCTGTGTCCTCCCCATTTGGTTTAGGGAGGGTAGGTGAAGGGAGGAGCAGAAACACCCTAAAACTGAGGGAAATTGTTACCAGAGGGAGAACTTTAAAATGTTTTGTCCTGTCAGCAACGAGTGGGAGAAACACCCACATTGTGTGGGATGGCAAGGCTGGATTTGGGCTCTTTGAG
The DNA here is from genome assembly GCA_028565055.1 of Phoeniculus purpureus. NCBI lineage: Eukaryota > Metazoa > Chordata > Aves > Bucerotiformes > Phoeniculidae > Phoeniculus > Phoeniculus purpureus. The sequence continues at coordinate 5,758,158 of JAOXOE010000787.1, read as the reverse complement.
GGCTTTTTGTTGGTTGTCTTTAATTCTTTGTTCAATGTCGGGCTTGTTGGGCAGTGATGGCCAACCAAGGCTGAGGTGACACTGAGGCTGGAGTGACACTGGGGTTTGGAGGACACCAAGGGCTGGGATGACACCAGGGTCTGGAGGACACCGAGGTACAGGGAATTGGGAGAATGTCCCTAAGGTTCAAGGCTGCTGAAGCACTTCAGGAGAGGTGTTGAGGCTCCAGTGTACAGAATCGAGGGCATGAGGCTCACCCAGAAGCACTGGGAGCACCCAGACCCAGCCTCACCTTGGGGTGGGGATAGGACCAGCTGCCCCACTCCCACAAAAGAGGCTTTTTCCCCTGAAAATACATCTCAGGGCAGCAACAGTTCAGTCAGTTGCTGTGTGCCCAATGTCACCAACCAGCTCCTCTGCCCGCAGATGGGGAGAGCCAAGCAGTCTCAGCTGCAGGAAATGGGGAGGGGGAATGCAAGGAATAAAAACACTAATAAAAATTAAAGTAACAATAAAAACAACCCCACCCCCACCCCCCATGTCACCC